>JAWNLB010000115.1:2710000-2872500 GCA_035041595.1 Drosophila basisetae
TGGATATTGACTGGGATTTAATTTCCTAGCAAGACTTGTTTGCTTTGCTTGTCGCTTTCCGGATAGAGGGAAAAAGATGACACACGGCGATGCGATAAGATGATAAGATGCGATTCTTGTAACAGCTGCGGCCGTATCGCTGTCGAATAGTAGATACATTTACTACGCTGCAGCTGCTGCAACTTAATTTGCTATCTGTTGACGAAGTTGACACATCAGCTATCAATTATCTAAGCAATTTCTCAAAACTGCAACTCAGACACAGATACAGCGTATTTAAAAGTCGGTGTGTGTGTGTGTGTGTGTATGTCTGAGTGTGTGCGTGTGTGGATGTTAAATTTATGGAGTTTAGTTGTTTAATTTTAATTAGGCGATAGAAAACAAAAAGCAGAGGCGCCGGATTCGCTGGCCTCTAAACCTTATCGAAGGGTAAATATAAAGCTTGCCGCTTCCGCTGTGTGCCTGGAATGAGCTGCAGCCGCTGGGTTAACTTTCAAAGCGCACTGGACGCTTGTGGTGCTCGGTTGGTGTCTGCTCCTTTAATAATTGCAATAATAAACAATTGCTACATTTTTTTGCAATTATATTTTTTTTTGGTGACAGCGACAACTTCATTGCCCACCTGGCACACGAACTTAAGCTACATAAAAAGTGTATGTATGTATTCTATATATATATATTTATATATATATATATATATTTATGTGTGTGTGTTTGCATGTGTATACATGTAGTCAAAGGTGTTGTGTGTGTGCGTGAGTGTCTGTGTTGGTGTCTACTTAGTTAATGTTATGCTAATATACAAACTTGAGGTGGGCGCGTGTCATATGCACAGAAATTAAAATATATAAATTAAATATATAGAAACTGCAATAAGTTAATTTCAAATATTGAATTATATATTGAGATTCATTAGCAGTGTTTTTTTTTAATTAAAAAACTAATTAAAATAGGTAAAAAACGTAGTTCCGAATAACGACTTATAATTTGAAATTTATTATCAGTATTCCTTTTCCTGGTAATTAAAAGTATAAGTGACACAAATAAACACAATATATAAAAATTTAAAAGATAAAAAAAATCAAAAAGTACTTTCAAATAACGATTTCCTGCCAATTAAAAATAAAAATGAGAAAAATAACAAAATATTTGCATATATATATATATGTATAAAAAAAAGAAAAACAAAAAATAATTTCAAATAACGCTTTCAATTTTGAAATTTATTAACAATATTCTGTTATGTGCCAAATAAAAATAAAAATGAGATAAAAAAATAAATGTTTATGTAATAAAAGTAAAAGTAAAAACCAAAGAGTAATTAATAATAGCGTTTTCAATTTTTAAATTTCTTATCAGTATTCTGTTATTTGCCAATTAATGTAATCTTCTAATCTTTATACAAACATAAAATTAATTCAATTAAGGCATGTAATTATTAAAAATAAATTTGTGTCTCGTGCAACAAATAAAACATAATAAGAGAAAAGTGAGACGCGCTCAGCTCTATTATTAGAAAAGTTTAAGCTAGTTTAAGCAGTGAATTCTGTTAACGTTCGATTTGATTTTTGACCCGTTTCCATCGACGCCGTCGTCGACATCAATGCCATCGTCGCCTGTCATCATCTGTCATCTTTATACACATTGAAGTTGGGAACTGATGTCGTTCCAAACGCTGTGACGCTGCCACTGCTGCAGTAGCAGAGTCGCCCGATGCAGGGCCATTAATTGGCTCCAGCTCCAGGCCAGGCTCCTGTCCTACAACTTGCAATTGCCGGCGCCCATCAGCTGCATGCGCTCCAGTTGCTCGGCGAGCGCACGCTGCTCGCTGGTCAGCCGCATGATCTCCTGCCGCTCCTCGGCCGTGTGCCCCTTGCGCTTGGCCCGATACTGCAGCATCCGCTTGTAGCACTCAAGTATCTCCTGGTCGATGGTGTCCAGTTTGCGTTTCAGTTCGATGCGTTTGATCTCGTCGCTGGCCGCCGAGTGCAGACGCTTCAGTTCATCGCTATTAAATTGAGCCACAGCGCTAATTTCGGCGGTAACCCGTTTGATTTCCAGCAGCACCTCGTCAACATCCTCGTGCTTGGCCAGCTCACTGGCCTCGATCAGTCCGCTCTCGATCAGCTCCTTCCGCAGGCGTTGCTCAATGCCAACGCCGTGCTTCAGCATCGACAACGAACGAAAGTTACCCGATGCAGCAGCAGCAGCAGCAACAGTTGCCTTTGATCCCACACCATTGCTCTGAGTCGACGAGGATTGCGATTGGGAATGGGTATTCTCGTTGTTGCTGCTGCTGTTGCTGCTGTGCTCGCCGACGGCGGCCGCCTCGCTTGGCAGCGATTCGTCCATCAGTGCGGAGACCAGACGCTGTGTCAACGGTCCCGTTATGCTCTCCTCCAGCATGCTATCGGCCTTCTTCAGCATCGCGCTCACATTTTGTGACTTCTGGCGCGCTCCCCCCGGCTGCAGCGCCTTCATATCCTCCTGCGCCCACACCGTGGAGTAGTGCGGCCCCAAACTGGGCACCGGCGGCACCAGTGGTCCCCGATATTGTTCCAGCAGATCGTCGATCAGTCGCAAATCCTCGTTCGTCAATGGCATACAGTACGGCTCGACCGACAGCCAAAATTTATTCGGCATATCGTTCTTTGGCAGCGCTAGCTTTGGCAACTGTTGTTGCTGCTGCTGTTGCTGCTGCTGTGGCAACTGATGTTGCTGCTGTGGCAGCTGCTGTTGCTGCTGTGAGTTGCTGTTGGACAGCGACACGTAGTCCATGATGCTGTCATCGGTGTGCACGGCGAGCGGACTGTTCTTGGCCAGCTGCTTGGCCAGGCTGCCCCCTCCCCCCTGTTGCTGTTGCTGCTTGAGTATCGTCATTGAGGAGTGTTTCTTGCGGACGCCTGTCGGCTCCTCTCGCATTTTTCGCTTGGCAGCTGTTGCTGGACTGCCGACACCACCTCCGCCACCGCCTCCGCCGCTGCTGCTGCTGCTCGCAGCATTGTTGATGCCGAGCAGGCCGTTGAGTAGGCCATTCGTTGGCGGTGAGCCGGGCGGCACCCGGTCCAATTTGCGGCGATCCTGACGCTTCTCATCCTTGTCCAAACTATCATATTCGGATTTCAAGACACGAGCACGCAGTGCCACATTCGAGAGCATCAGCTCCAGTTCCAACTGCACGGCATCCAAGTCCTCCGCAGCCAAATGCTCGTCCGCCCCACGCTGCAGTGCAGAAGCCAGCGTCGGCAGCTGCTTAGGCACATCGCGGCTTCGTATTATCGGTATAACTGTGCCGCTGGGCATTGCGAACACTTCCGTCGCATCCGTTGCCCCATGGGATGATGCCGATTTGTTGCCGCTGCCACTGACGTTGCTGCTCGCGTTGTTGCTGCTGCTGCTGGTGCTGGTGGTAGCAGCATTTGTTGTGGAGGCACCTCCGCCACTGCCACTGCCGCCGGCATTACCGCCCATGCAGCCGTTCGTGTTGTGATGGGGCGCAATCAATTTGCCAGCTGATATGCCAAAGCCGCCGCCGCTACCGCCACCGCTGGCAAAGTGGCCCATTTTTAGATTCTTTAGGTTTGTACTCATTTCCAGCAACAGAAACTGCGCAGTTTCATGTGCGTTTCGTTTGTAAAATTCGTTGCAATTAATTCGCGTCGCGTCAAAACTTCGGGGAGCAAATTGCGGATGAGCGTCGGCTGTGAAACCAAGAACTGAAAAGCATCGGCGCTATCGATAGTTGCGATTGCGTGCACGAGTTATCGCTGTGCAAGTGAATCGCAATTTACAATACATCGATCTTATGCAGATAAATTTGAAATGTATTTGCTTTATATGCACACGATTACAATCTGTACTTAGCGAACCTATAAATTTGACTTGCTGCCATGGCCCTTACCTTAGATAATTACAACATGCTACAAATATAGGTTAGTTCAAAATTTAGACAACTCATTTATTCATTCATTCTTAAATCAATAAATTCATATTTTGCAACAAGTTAAAACTCTATGAAATAATTAAATATCGATAGGTGAGCAGCACTTAGAGTCGCCCATTAGCCAACACTATCCCCGTCGATAAGCGTTCGTGGAGGCGTCGTAGCCCTGGTTTATTGTTTCGTTCGCGTTTTGCTCTTTGTTGTTCCGTGCGCGCAATTCTGTGATAAAGTGTACTTAACATACCGTACTTGATGTTATCAATTAGTAATGATTAGGTCTTGGCCTAAATGCCGACCTCAGCTCACGCAACTTGTGTATACCCCATCAAACAACTGCAATAACTACAGAAGTCAACACACAATATTGCAACAAAAATAATAATAATACACAGGAGCATCGCTGCATGCAGCAGCAGCAGCCATCGTTTGTATGTCAACATAAAAGAATCGAGGGGTGGCGGGGTCTGCATCTATATATATTTTGAAATATATGTGTAATGTAATTTTATGTAATTCAAAAGCAACGCAGTTCAACTTAATGTCGTGATGTCTTCAATTAATAATTAATTATGATACAAACGCATTCGATTGAAAAACTGCACAGCAGTAAAAACAACGAACAACAACAGCAGAAGCAGCAGCGGGCGCAGCAGCTGCACAGTTATCAGTATTGAGGAGACATACAGATGCAGCGCTGCTCGCTGCTTGCTACAAACTGCCCGCTGCCCGTTGCTTTCATTTCTTCATAATTTGAGCTCTGAGTCAGTTTCGAGGTGCGCTTTGCGCTTCTTTCAGCTTGACAACTTTATTGATCAAATATTTGCACTTTTATTTGTATGTGTTTGTGACTGGCTGTGTGTGTGTGTGTTCGTATTGGTATTTGCATTGGTATTTCTCATAAGTGCTTAACTGCTGCTGCGGCTGCGGCTGCGGCTGCGGCTGCTGCTGCCTTATCAGCCAGCAGAGAAATCACTGAAGAGAGAAGCAAAGCGCTGAGCGATAAGCTAAGTAAAGTCAACAAGTGTTTAACACAATTCTGATTTTGTTTTAAGAGGCATAGACAATTTGTCAAACTGCTGTTCTCTCGAGTGCTCAGCTAGAAACTACCCTGTTTATTTCATTACCCATGTCGATATATATCTGTTTCTTCTTCCTACTGCTGAACAGGCTTTTAAATATAGTTAACTCTTTTCAACTTCGCGGGATTATCGATTTTATTTATCGAAAAGAATTCAAACCCATATCGAATGCGAATTGTCCAGTTCTAGACAGACAGCCCCAATATAATATAAATTTATATATACGCATGTGCACAAATTTGTCACAAACCTCTCACGCGGTTTGGTCTACCCTATACGGACACATCTGAGAAGTCTTGCAGGGTATGCAAAGAGACCATCAATTATGGATGTGCGATATGAGTTGAATGGCTCAATCCATCAGGTTGGCTAGACTGAACTGTCTATATTTGGAAATCAATGCTGACGTTAATTGAATGAATGAATGCACGCAATTGACGCAATGCCAGACTATCAATTAACACCTGCTCTCTCTGTATGTGTGTGTGTGCCTTGTCTTAGTCAATGAATTTTGTCCTACGAAAGTTGGCCAAGTCCCAGACCCACAGCTTGGCTTAGTGCCTGTTTACCTTATTGGCATAGTTCTGATTGCAGTTGTTGGCGTGATTTGGCAAATATTTGCTTAATTAATTGATAAAAATGTGAGCGTCTTTGTGTACACAACGCAGTGACAAAAAAAAAATAATACATTTCCAATTTGCTTAGTGTATTAAGCGGCTTACGCTAATGAAAATAAACAAGCGAGAGAGGCACCGAAAAAAATGCAAATAAGTAAATAAAGCACAAAAAAATGAAAGCTGGTTTACTTTTTTGGTATGCCAAAGTTTGAATACCCTTGCGGACATATGCCAGATTTGCGATAGAATATTTATATAGTTTTTTTTAGACTATATTATATATTTTACACACAAAAATGATGTTCCAAATGCGAATCTAATATTGAGGACGATCAATTGAATATTTATCATGGTGGCAGTGGCAGTTTAATTAAAAATAGTAATAAAAATAACTGTCTTTGGCCTTATCACGTACGAGTATGTAGTTGGTGGTAAATACTCAGAATCAGCTGTCAACTGTTTTCTGACAACATTTTTATAAAACTCGTATTTTTGTAGCTGCTTTAATGATTAGATATTGCCCATCACCCCAACCTAAGCCTCTCTCCTCCGTATCACACACCCCCAGCAACCTTTTTATGAATGTGCATTGATTTTGCATGTCGGCTGGTTTGGCAAAATTAGCAGCATCAGTCGTGCGTGAAGTATTAATATAAGCAGCTCAGTTAAGTTTATTTTTGGTATTGAGTATTGTTTTTTTTTTATTGTTTTGCTTGCAGTGTTCGCTTAAATTTGGTTAAGAACCAAGCCAGGGACACGACAGCGATAGCGATAACATCAACTACAGCAACTGCAACGGCAACAGCAACAGCAACAACCACAATAACATCGCCATGAAGTTCGCCGAGCATCTGTCGGCACACATAACGCCCGAGTGGCGCAAACAGTACATCAACTATGAGGTGAGACTTGTCACACACACACCATATATATTTAACACCCACATAGATAAATCCAAAGCAGATTATGTACCAAATATTTGCAAAAAACCAAAAAGAAAAAGAAGACAGCCCTTACTTAATAAAACTTAATAAGAATTTGATATTTATTAAAAAAAAAAAAGATTACTGTGTAAATCCGGCTTGATCATCGGGTGACATCTTCTATATATACTATATATGCACATAATACATACTCGTATGTAGTTTAAATAACTGTCGATTTCCAGTTGAGACACTTCGGTTTAGTTTCGGGTGTAGTGTGTTTAAATCATCAGCATTCACCAATTGATGTATATAACTAATTATTCCGTTTTTGGGATGCAGGAAATGAAGGCCATGCTATATTTGGCGGTGGAGGAGGCGCCCAGCGTGGACAGCGTGGAGGATGAGGTGCTTAAGCGTCACTTTGCCAATTTCGATGAGAACTTCTTTCACTACTGTGACAAGGAGCTGAAAAAGATCAACACATTCTATTCGGAAAAGTTGGCGGAGGCCACACGCAAATTTGCCACGTTGAATGCGGAACTAAAGTCAAGCATTGAGGAGTCTGAACGTACAGCCAAAAAGTCAAAGGGGCAGAAGCGGCATGCAGCGTTGCCCGATCGCAAGGCACGCGAACTCAAATTGGCGTTCAGTGAGTTCTATTTGAGTCTGATACTGTTGCAGAACTATCAAAATCTGAATCATACGGGCTTTCGCAAAATACTCAAAAAGCATGACAAGGTGAGCATAAGAAATGCTTAGGTGTAATTTTGTTTAATTTTGTCACTCACGATTAAGTTGTGTAATTGAAATAATTCATCGAAAATTGTAATGTACATAATTTAATTATTGTTTGCAATTATTATTACGTTGCGTTATTGTTACCTTAAATTCGATTATTTGATGTATTATCAATAATAGTATACTTAACTGTAATCATTAATTAGCTATTTAAATAGTTATATATTCTTTTTTGTTTGTACATACATAAATTTAATTCATTTCATTAAAATTGCAGTCGTAATCAATTATTAATTTAAAATATTCAAGAAGTTTGTAATTACGAAAGGCAACTTGCAATTAACATAAATTGTTTGATTTATTATCAAGACTTAATAATAATATATTTATGTCTAAATATCAATTAGATGTATAAAAAAACCTTTATTTGTTATTTATACACACCTTTATACATATATAATATATATAAATATTTATTTATTTATACACACATTTAAATTCAATTACGTCAATTACATTTGATTGCTTGTAATTCATTTTGTGGCTTGTGATTGCAGCTGCTGCGCGTCGACACCGGCGCCAAGTGGCGTCAGGAGTATGTGGAGGCTTCGCATTTCTTCATCAACAAGGACATTGACAACATTATCAATGAGACGGAGACAACGGTCACGGGGGAGCTGGAGGGTGGTGATCGACAACGTGCAATGAAGCGATTACGTGTGCCGCCGCTGGGCGAGCAACAGAGTCCGTGGACAACGTTCAAAGTGGGTCTCTTCTCCGGCAGCTTCATTGTACTGGGCATTGTTGTTGTGTTGTCGGCCATTTTCCACGACATAACCGGCGAGAATCTGAAGGTCACGTTTCGTCTGTATCGCGGTCCGCTGTTGCTCATCGAGTTCATCTTTCTGATTGGCGTCAACATCTACGGCTGGCGTTCGTCTGGCGTTAATCATGTGCTCATCTTTGAGCTGGATCCCCGCAACCATCTGTCCGAGCAACATCTCATGGAACTGGCAGCCATTTTCGGTGTCGTCTGGACGCTGAGCATGCTGAGCTTTCTGTTCAGCGCCAGCTTAAGCATACCGGCCTTCATAAATCCGCTAACGCTGACTCTAATCATGGTGCTGTTCCTGGTCAATCCATTTCATGTGCTGCATCACGATGCACGCTTCTGGCTGTTGCGCATTACTGGACGCTGTTTGGCGGCGCCGTTCTTTCACGTGGGCTTCGCCGATTTCTGGCTGGGCGATCAACTGAATTCGCTGGCCACCGCCATATTGGACTTTGAGTATCTCGTCTGCTTCTACTTTACGAATGGCAACTGGTCACAGGCTGTGGATGCGTCCATCTGTATGGAAAAGGATTTCATAGTGCGACCCATTGTTAATTGCCTGCCCGCTTGGTTTCGCTTTGCCCAATGTTTACGGCGATATCGTGACACGCGTGAGGCCTTTCCACATCTGGTCAATGCCGGCAAATACTCCACCACCTTTATGGTTGTCATCTTTGCCACACTCAAAAGCTTCAACAGTCGTTAGTATTAATTTTGAGCTACGAAATCACTTTGCAATTTTACAAACATCGCAGAGTTCCGTATATCTCTCTCTCTCTCTCTCACACACACATATATTTTTCCATGCTGTCTCTTTCTATTTCATTTCAGCCAACTATGCGAGCACCTTTGATAATCCGTACACCTGGCTGTGGATCGTCTCCTCAATAGTCTCCTCCTGCTATTCGTACACATGGGACATCAAAATGGATTGGGGCCTCTTCGATAAGAATGCGGGCGAGAATACGTTTCTGCGAGAGGAAGTGGTCTACTCATCAACGGTATATAATAAACACTTATTTCATGATATCATCTCATCTCCTTTGATTTACACAGGGCTTTTACTACTTTGCCATATTGGAGGATCTGGCGCTGCGTTTTATCTGGGCGCTGTCATTCTATTTGACTGAAATGCGATATGTGACCGGCGATATTATGACCTCCATAACCGGCATACTGGAAGTATTTCGGTAAAGTAAACCCAGCATATATATATATAGATATATACACATATATATTGTATTATACATATATTCATTTACAATTGGCAGACGCTTCGTTTGGAACTTCTTTCGCTTGGAGAACGAGCATCTGAACAATTGCGGTAAATTCCGTGCCGTGCGAGATATCTCAATAGCACCGCTGGACTCGTCCGATCAGACGCTTATCCTACGCATGATGGATGAGACGGACGGGGTGATCAATCGCTATACGAAAACTAACCGACCCAAGCCAAAGAAGGTCAAGGATCCGGAGAAGCGTAGCCTATTGCATACACGCGGCTCGATGCAGGATCTCAGCATTGATATTGATGGGAATAGCAAAAAGCTATAATACAAGGCACCCCCTCCCCCATCCCCACCCCCCACACCAACCGCAACCCTCTTGTGGCCAACTTCCCCTCATTCCTCACGCCTTACGAGCTTCCTAATGAACTTTTTCTTTTGTTTTTTTTTGTGTGGCATCATTATAATAATTATTCTTGATTTTTTTTAATTAATGTTTACAATTAGTCACTTAAGTACTTAAAGTCTTAAACATTTATGTCCCACAGAACACAGCAATAATTAGATTTTAAGTTCCGCTAAATATTAAATTAGCATTCCATTAACGCATCTAGTAAAATTACCTTGTAACCAATTAACCTTAAAGCGAACACAAATCGAACCCAAAACATATCTAATTTACAAATTCCCATCAATCCCATTGAGGGGGGCAGTATTACTTAGAAATTCGAGACAAAAACTAACAAAAAAAAGAAACCCTAAATACAATCGAAACATTGGCACTGAACCTATAGCAAGAAAACATTCCTTTATAAATATATATATATATATGGGCATACAAAACCAAACGAAAGTGATGAAAAACAAAACCTTAATTAAGCTTTAGACAATTATTTGTTGTCCTAGCATCAATTTGTGTTTGCAACTAACTGTACTTAGTAGTTTGTAGAGTTGTGCTTTATGTTTCTTTATGTCAGCATGTGTCCAAGTCCGATTTCGCTGTAAGTTCGTAAAGCTCGCTTGGAGAACATGAAGAAGAACATGTTAATATATATATATATATATATATATATATATATATATATAGTTTTTTTTTATATTACATTTAAAATCAGACTTCAGACGTTTAACGTTAAGTACCAAGTATAAAATTTAAGAAAACGCCCTTTTCGTAATTTAAAAATCAAACTTTTTGTAATATATTTTTGCCTTTTGCCGTTTATTGTGGTTTTGTAAGGATTTCGGAAAATATTTAAATGTTGTACATACATGCCTTACCTTAATTAACTATATTGATCTGAACTGAACTTAGAAGATTTGTAAATTGCACACAGACGTGCTTCTTGAGCTACAAAATAAATACATACATATATACTGCATATACGTAGTACACAACTCTTAAACTGTAGAATAAGTACTTAACGCCTATATACATAAATAACATGATACACAAACATATATCGATTGTATTTGATGGCTTGAGGCATGGCCTCAGAGAACCCGCGAATAGAACACATTTGAAACGAATTGTACGAAATAAAGACACCTTGTTACATGCAGCATATATAATAACATATAAATACATGTGTGTGTCTGTGTGTGTGTGTGTGTGTGTGTGTGTGTGTGTGTGTGTGGGTGTATATAGAACTTTCCCATTGTTAGCAGACGTTCTCCATGACGGCACAGACGAGTGCGGTGCCGCGCATAATCCAAAACTCTGGATCGCTCTTGCTGCGCAACAATATGGATAGCACAAAGTTGGTCGAGTGGCCCGTGGTGGAGAGCACGCCGGAACGCTGCTGTGTCTTGTAGAGGGGCGCCTCGTAGCGCAACGTATCGCTGACCTCCAGGCAGGGCATGAAGCGTATGACGGGCATGCGTGTATATAGCTCACCAAAGCGGGCATCGCACAAGCCACCTTGGCTCAGATCCCAGCGAGCGGCCTCCACAAAGATGCCATGCACATTGATCAAAGCATCGGTGCACTCCGGCAGATTACCATAGAGGCGTGCATCCTGCAACGAGAAAACCAAATGTCAAATGGCTCGGGAAACCGAAGAATTAATATTCCCTCCCTTTGCGGACAGTAGACATAATTTCAAATTTGATAATATAAAATAAGTACCGATCAATAGCTGAACCACATAGGTTATATAACTATAGTAAATAGCATTTCTGTACAGATGGAAAATGTCTCAATAACAGTAATAGGACATCTTGAAAGCGAACATGTTTTCATTCAATAATTCTTAATGTTCAACAGATCACACAATAATGTAATATTAAGTCTCAAGTGTAATTTGCGTGTCTAAATAAAACTTGTCGAAAAATATTTGCGTATACAACAAAATGTTTGCCTGATTATTCTATACCTAAATAATATATAATAAATGAATCTATGCCTAATTTCAATAAGAGACTGGTTAGATTGATAACTTGTGAAATCAATAGAATAAAACTATATTAAATACCATTTATGTAAAGACCGCAAATGTTGTAAGCATAATCCTTTTTCACTCAATAACAAAATGTTCGACAGATCACACAATAATAATACTGATATAAAGTCTCAAGAGTAATTGAACTTGTCGAAAAACAAACAGATTATTCGGACTGAATCTACTAAGCCTATATAATATATACACTGTACTTATACTTATATATTATATTTAGATGTATAAGTGTTTATACCAAGTTTCAATTGGAGACACTTTGAAAACCATATAGGTTCTCATAGACGTTCTCTCAACCATACAATATAACTATATTAGTATAATCTTTCAAAGAAAAAAGCTTTTCACTCAATAACTTAATGTTCAACAGATCGCAAAATAACACTACTAACATAAAGTTTCAAGTGTAGTCGAAGTGTCTAAATAAAACTTGTGGAAACTAAATGCTTGCCTGATCATTCAGACTGTATCTATAATACCTATATAATATTTAGAGTAAGATGCTGATCAAGAATGTATGAATATGTATTGTATACTCTGCAGGTGTATAAAGTGAGTTACTCAGTTGCTGGCAACGTACATTGGCGTGAGCATTGTGCAGCTCAAAGAAATCCTGCTGCACCAGCTCCAGTTCGATGACCTGAAAATCGATCTTGAGCGAATCGATGGGCAGAACACGACGTCGCGCGTATGTCTGCAGTATGCCGGTGAGGAAGGATTGGGGAAAGAAGAAGCCACTTATCCAGTAGGAGCGCGGTGCACCATTCTCTGCCCACTGCTGAATAAAATCGATGCGGCGCTGAAAGTCAACAATGTAGTTGGACAGCGGTTTGGTTGAGAGGAAACTGCGCTTGGCCCACATCGCTGGCACCTGGCTAGCTAGGAGCGAACGGAAGATCAGCTCCAGATCCTCGGACATGACAACCAGACCCTTGATAGCCTTAGACAGATTGCTCAGGCTGTCATGGATAATGGACAGCGCAATGTTGAAGCGATCGATCTCCTGCACCAAAACAGTGGTCAACGATGGCATCTGAGCCTTGTTGTCCAGCTGGAATGCGATTAATTAGAGATTTGTGATTTGTGAGATTATGAGTCAATGGGTCCTCATCCTCACTTACCACACTGAGTGTGTCGTGGATAGGCTCACGTTGTATCTTATTAGTGAGGGCCTTCTGTATTCGGACGATTATCTGCTGGCAGAGATCATTCTCCACTGCCTGCCCCTCATCGGCCGAGGAGCGCGGCTGGCCCAGCAGCAATGTATTGATAAAGAATTGGGTCTCCTTCGTTTGAAACACAATGTTGGCATTTTGATTCATGCCAAAGATCTCGGGATCCTCGAGCACGGGAAAGCCTTGCACAAATTTGGCATATTCGGTCAGTGTCTTGGCCCGCGGATCTTTATAGTAGGTATCGCCACGACAATACCTATAATCCGGCTGTATTATGCGCTCCGATGAGAATATGGTTAATATTGTTCGCAGGCAGCGCAGATCCCAATAGTCAGTGACGCGACCTCCCCAGGTGATGTCACCATTAATATAGAGTATGGCCTCCCAGGGTATATCGCCAAGCACCTCGCGATTGATGAAAAAGTCCAGTGTTTTCAGGCCACAGTCGCGATCGCTCTCACTGAACTCGTACGTGATATTCCAGCCAAGTGGTCCAAATTTGCGACGCTCGAGGAGCACAGCATGGAACATACACAGTCCAAAGACAATCGCACGCCAGTTGCCATTCTGGATGTGCTCCTCGAAAAACTCGCTCCTCAGGTCACCTAGGGCGCCAAGGACATTCGCCTTTATGCCCTTGGGCGGCTCATTTGTTATCTTCACGGAGTTCTGCAGCACACTGATGGGAAACGATTGCGTCGGCATGGAGGAGAGGAACAAACGGAAGTCCGAATGCGCCTTGGTAATGCCCAAAGTCAGATTGCGTACTATAGATTCCAGCACACGCATCCAAGAGGTGGCCAGGTGACAGTTCTGCAGAAAGACCCAGTGTCCCATGCGCAAGCTCTTATCAATCAGACTCTCAGCGAGCGGTCCCTGGCCCTGACCCAAGGATATCGAATAATACTTATCCGTGTACTTCATTTCGTTGGTGAACTTTAGGAAGCCGGACATCGGATCCGATCCGGTGGACAGCACAAAGATGAGCGGTGTCACGGCCGATGTGTCCAGAAAGCTGACCAAAAGCAAAACAAATACAAGTCAGTTATATCTGGGAAGAAGTGCCCTGACCTGTAGAATATACTGTATGCATATGCAATACTCACACTGTGCCCAGCTGTGTGCCGGAGGCGGATACCTCTGTGAAGTACTTGCCCACCGTGGCATGTAGATAGCTGACTACGTTAAGTAGGAAACGCGGCTTCCGGAATATGCCGATAAACATGAGCTTGTGGAAGACGTGCAGTCGTTTGTTCCACTTTTCCGTGGGCTCCTCGTTGGTGTTGGCAAAGTCAAACACTTCCTTGTTGTCCTGCAGTTGTAGGAAGAATGGTTTGTGCAGCTCGTTGGTAAAGCCAGCGAAACTGTCCTTGAATGTGTCTTCCATATAAATGGCCGCCTCCCATTCGGCTTGACTGAGCTTGACGCCCGGCGGCTGGTTCTCGGAACGAATGGTGCCCAAGGGACCGCGGGTAAGGAAACCAAATTCGTCTTCGGTAACACGACCCTCCTGACGCTCCACAGACAGCGCTAGCAGAAAGCTAAAGATCAGCTTGTGATTCTCAAACAGGCCACGCGATATGTTATCATAAACGGCCTTCAGCTCATCCACCATCAGCGTGGAGATGCGCATCTCAACGGTCATCACAGGATGATCGTTGCGCAGCACATTGCAAAAGATCTGAGTGAAGTACTTAAGACTGTATTGATACATGGGATCGATCTCTGCGAGTCCAGCGACCACAAAGTACAGAATGGCGCCACGTGACGATAGGATGCGATAACG
Organism: Drosophila basisetae; assembly: GCA_035041595.1. Classification (NCBI taxonomy): domain Eukaryota; kingdom Metazoa; phylum Arthropoda; class Insecta; order Diptera; family Drosophilidae; genus Drosophila; species Drosophila basisetae. The sequence goes on from JAWNLB010000115.1 coordinate 2,724,776, forward strand.
CTCCCGTGAGGCGGTAATAACCTTCTCCGTTTCCTCCGTATCAATCAGACGTGCGGCAATAATCAACGATGTTTCCTGACGAAGACAGACGGAGGGAGAGAGAGAGAGAGAGTAGGAGATTAGTGTGCTGATCAGCCAATCAGCCAGGATGTTTGCGTGTAAGCCCACCTTTGCATCGTTGAGTGTTTCCACTAGTTCCTCATCGTCCAGTATATTGCCCTCGGAGTTGAAGAGCAGCTTGAGCACCTTATCTTCCAGCGCCAGCAGCTGTTGCTTATCCGCATTGATCTTGACAACCAGATCGTTGCGTTGCGCCTCCATTGCCGGCAGCTCAATGGCCACAATGTCGCTGCCAAAAAAAAACCAAAAAGTAGTAGTAGTTGTAGAGGTATTTGTGGCGTCTTCATGCTTACGCCAACAGCTGATCCTCCAGACCACTCTCAGTGACGAGAAAGTTGACCAGCGTCACGTTGATGCACACCTCGGGCAGATAATGCGGATTGGGCAGCTTGGTGGTCATGTACAGCTTAAAATTGTCATCGTAGTCAATAACCATATCGCCGAGCTTGAGATAGATGCGTCCCTCGAACTTGTACGTCTCGCGCTGGAGAATGGGACGTAATGCTGGGTCGATGGTCTCGTCAAGCTCCTCGAGCAGCACCGGATAACCCTGGCGCACACTGTTCTCGAGGACGCGCATCATATGCGAGTCTGTCATTTTGATGACCTGCAGATTGTTGGCCTGCTCCATGTTGCGAATCCAGCGATTGGCCTGCTCCTGCGGATCAATCATGAGCGCCCAGCGCAAGGCGCGTGTCGCATAAATGCCATTCTCAATCGATATGTTATCCTTGGGCAGACCATCGACATTCCACTGTCGCATCTCGTATGGATCACCCAGCACCTTGAGCAAATTGAACTCCTTGCTGGAGGCAATGCTATACTCCCGGCACTTCTCCACCCACAGCTGGCTCATGTCGCGACGATACTGATTGGAGAAGGCGCCCAGATAGGCGACGCAGCCGGCTGCAACCAGCACATCGCCGGGCACACATCCCAGATCGGCCGTTAGCGATTTCACCGTCTCACGCCAGCGCACCTGCTCATCGGCCAGGGCCGAGGTCAGGCGACCGGCACGATTGATGCGTCCATACGTTAAGTCCACATTGTCCTGGATGAGTTGGAATTCGCGTTGCTTCTCCTCGAGACTGTCGCGCAGTGATTGGATCTTTGCCTCGACGGCGGCGAGCTCCTTCTGCTTTTGTCGCAACACTCGCATCACATCCTTGAGCTCTGCTTCGGCGGCTTCCTTGCGCTTGATCTTTGGCTCGACCACTTTGTACACCTTGTTGAAGCTGTCCATGGCAATTACCCACATGCTCACCGATTTCGCAACTTTCGACACCTTCTCGAATTTCTGCGAATTTTGGATTTTGTAATTTTTTTCTAGAGCTTTAGCGTTTATTTTTAAACTTACAAAGGGCACAAAGTCCTTGTGATCTATGTACTTTCTGACCTTCTTGACGACATCGTCCTTCATGTGCTCCTTGTCGTACTCGAAAAGCCGCTTGATAAAGTTGATGTCCGCCATAATGGCCTTGGCTGAGGCCCAGGTGGGCCTTTGGATGGACAACGCATAATCAGTGTACATATATATTTGGTTTGTCTGTTCAATACTCACTTGGCACCCAGTAGAATGCAAACGGCTTCCATGCAGAACTGCACCAGGGCTGGCGGTGTGGTAAATGATTTCAGCTCATTGATGTCGGCTTTGGTCAAGCCCTTGAGTGCCTCCTCGGAGTCGCGCAGTGCCGGCATTGCTGTCTCCAAGTCCTTGCTGGCATCCTCAGATATGGCCTGGGCAATGGCCGCTTTCTCCTTAGCATTGGCCTCATCCTCCATGACGCCCTGCTTGACGGCGTCCGCCTGCTTGGTTTCCTTAGTCAAATTATCCACGAGAGACTTCATCATGGCCGACTTCTCATCCAGCTGCGGCACCATTACCTCCAATTCTTTTTGCATGACTGCTATCTGAGTTTCAAAAATTTGAATGTTCACTTAAAAGTGGTGAATGTGCCTCGATGGGTACTCTGTCTTTTTTACATACCACTTCGTTGGTCTCGAGCAGCTTGTTGAGGCCGCTGGCAATGCGCTTTCGCTTGGCAGTGATTTCCTGCGTTTTGAGCTTGAGCAGGCTCTGGTAGAGCTTCAGCAGCTCCAGATAGCTGCTGGGCGTGGTGTAATAATGTCGCTTCATCTCCTTGTAGAAACGGACAGAGGCATCCTCCACAGTCTGCAGGACGAGGTTAACCGTAACGGAATAAATGATGAATGGAAAGTAGGCAAACTGCTGAAACGCACCTTGTGCATAAAGACGGTGGTGCTGGCCAGCGCCACACGTTGATCCATGTTGGGTGCGATCTTTGTGAGCAGTCCCAGAGCCACCGAATATAGCGCTTCAGTTGGCCAACTGGTAAACCAATCAATCGTGGTGCAATTAACCAGCGATGGAAACATGCGACAACGTCGTCGAAAGGCATCGCCCACCGGACTCATCGATATGACCACGTGCAGATTGTTCCTCACACGATTGATGAAGAACTTGTAGATCTCATCGCGTTGGCAGCTCTGTGAAAGAAGCAGAAATATTCATATTAACCATTGCCGTGGCAAATTCAAAATACCAAAAAATATTTAAGACGATCGATATGCATTTGTGCATACGAGTATATCTGGTAAAATGAATTAATTGTTCTCACTCGTCAAATAATACGGATGAAAAATATATGCATAGATTTTATGGGATCGGACCCTCGGCAACATACAAATACAAGAAGGAGTAGGTTAACGATATCAAAGGGCACTCACCTCATCCTTTTTGGAAGCAGTGCATGCATCTCGACAGTCCAGTATGACCTTCTCGTAGTCATCGCCCTCAAATAGATTGGGCACCTCGCCCGAGTTTAGTATATTGTTAATATCCTCAAGAAATTCCTCCTCCACGATCTGGCTGTCGATCAGAAGAAATGTAACTGGCTGGTTATCAACCTGTGTGTGGATAAGGATAATAGATTTCATGAAAGACATCGCCAAATTGTCAGGGCTCGAAGCATATTACCCCGCCGATGCGGTAAAGGACACGCAGATCTTCGTGGAATGCGTTTAAGTCATAGTTGCGTCTCATCTCAATCTGCCAGCAATTGTATTCGTTGACATGGGAGGCCAGGCGCGTCAACGATTGTTTGCCCATGCCGGCCACGCCCACCAGAAGACCATTGCCACGATCGCTGCGCAGAAGGCGGGCCAGCCGCACCGTATGCTCCATGGCATCCTGGAAGAGTATCAATTTCATGAACTTGGCGCCGCCCATCGAGTTGTAGTCGATTATATAATCGTTGAGCACGCTTTCGAGCTTGCCATGATCCTTGATCTCATCGTAGACACGCTCGTTCTTCGGTTTGCCAAATACCATGAAGTCGCCAAAGAGTATGTCCGGCTCTGTGAGCGAGACGACTTCGCGATTGAAATGATGCTTGCACACATCATCCATCAGGCCACGAAAGATCGTCTTGTCCTCCAGGTTGATCAGACGATCATGAAAGACGCGCGTCGTCTCATGGTAAAATAATCGCAAGATTTGACTCTCCGCATGGTAGTACATGTTGTTCGCCTGCAGGATGCCCTGTATGCACTTGGACAGATCGCGCAAATTGAATATGTAATGGGAGCGATCCGGTGTGGGCAGCATTACATTTGCCACACGCATATAGACATCCACGCAGGCGTGCACCATCGGCTCCGATAGCGCTCGGATCGCCGAAGAGAACGTACTCAGAAAGCCCAAAAGGATGCCATTAAAGATCTGAGTGAGCGTCTCCTCATTGGGTTTGGGCAGCGAGAAGAGCGCAAAGTGACGCACAAAACGTGGCGTTAGCAAATTGCGACCACCGCCTGGCGGTGCACAGGCACAGCCCAGCACCACATCTAGTATATCCTTCCAGAACATCTTTTCGCGGTCGTAGAAGCCCTTAAAGTCCAGGTACTGCCTGCATGTGTGTTGCGAATGTGAGGCCAAGTCAAGTAAAAAGAAAACATTGCCAAATCTTCGATTCAAACCTGAGCAGCTCGATCGCTGGCTGGCTGCCATAGGTGTCCAGTTTGGGCATGTTGACGTCATCGATGAATATGATAACGGTCTTGCCCACCGGTGCGCCCAATTGTGTCTTCTTGCGCTTCTCCAGCGGTCCCTCGATCATCTCCTGCGTGCGCAAGCTGCTTGTTTGGGCTGAAAAGTTGAGCACCACGGGTATTACATTGCCCTCGGACAAACGCTTCATGCAGCTGATGGCCAGCACAGTTTTGCCCACGCCTGTCTCCCCCGTGAACATGACCGGAAAGTCCCGTTTGAACAGCAGATCTGCAACATACCTATGGACAACGAATTCTGAGTTAGAGTTGGCGATACAAAGTGATCAACAACATAGATATGGCCTAGATATGGTAGTAGTAGCTGAATCGATATATTCATCTATCTAGCTTCAGATTCACCGTTGGCTAACTTCAATTGCTTACCCGTATTTGGTGGTATCCACAGTGGGCACTTGCATATCGTAGTAGGATATATCAGAGTTGAAGACAAACTTGGACATTATATCATTCCAGCTGCCCCAATCTTTGGTCTCAAGGTCGACGCGATAGTTCCACAGGGTGCGATTCGGCAAGCTGAACGGGATGGATTTTACTTTTGTGGTCAACCAACCAAGTAATATTTATTTATATTTACTCCATATTGGGATGCACGGCCATTGCCCTGCCCCAAAAGTCCTCAAATGACATCTTTTCGGCATCCTTTAAATTGGATGCAATCGCCCAGAGGACACACCACGTAAAGATTTTTGTTATTAGATTCTTGGCCGGCTCCTCGTCCAGCGTGTTCCAGGGTACGCCCTCCAGCTGGGACGAGATCAGTGCGCAGCACAAACGCACCTTGGAGCCGAGCACCTGATGTATGGTGTAGGAGGCGCGCTTCCGTTCAATCTTCAGCGCCTTATCAAAGTAGCCGATGAAGAGCTGATAGAGGAACTCAGCCAGGGACGAGCTCAGCTTCTTGCTCATGTCTATCTCGCGCCATGTGTCGACGAGTGGTAACCATCCCAGATCTCCCGGATCTACGTATACCATGCCGCAGCGGGAAACTGTTGCTGGCGATGCCTGCAGCAGGTCCTGCACCTCGAACAGCATATGTATCCAGGCGGTCAGCTTGATGCGCTCCGAGTTGGCCAGACACAGCATCTTATTGTCGTCCAGCACAGTGTTCAAGTTCTCGATCCATACAGCGTCAACGGGGCCATCGCACATGATCCACTGATGGATCTCATCTGTAAATACAATACAAACTTGATATTTCGGGTGCCCAACAGTAAATATCCTTGCCAAGATAACCTAGTCTTATAAATACTTATATAAAGAAGAGATATATATATATATAGAGAGAGAGAGAGAGAAAGCGAAAGATTGCAGAAGCTAAACTCTGCATTTCGGCGTAGGCGTCTTACTAGATCCGTGCAATTTATTTATTTAATTGTTTAATTTAATTATTTATATCGGTGCAATTTATTTATTTTATTATATCGGTGCCGTATCTGATTACACATCGCGTCGATATTTGAAGCACTTAAGCTACTTTTTAATTGGTTCATTAAATAAAATAAATAATGTTATTTCGTATTCAGAACTTGGCTGGCATAAATATAAATTGATTGATGTAAACTGATCAATGGAACGCCAATTCAATAAAATGCAAATTTTTATATTTTTAAATACTCAAATTGTGCTAATGGACGGCAACCAATTAAAATACCATTCGATTCGATTGGGTAATTGTTTTCAAAGTCTTTTAAATAAGTGTGAAATGGAATGTGTTTTCTTGTATTGTTTTTATATGCCTAAAGAAGTGTGAAGTGAAAAATGTGTTTTTTTACTTTATTGTATAATGATTTTTTCCATTTAATTTTTTTGTTATTTTTTTGTGTGAAAAGGAGGATGATGCTGTTACTGATAATATGCAAATTGGTATCCCCTAGTCGGGCAACTTTTGACTAGAGCACTCTTGTTTTCAATGAACGTCTTTGAAAGTCTTGATTTTTGTGGAACTCACCTATTTTCGACTAAATTATTATTCATTTTGGATTAATTAAGTAAACTTTAAATTTTGAGCTGGCGAGAAAGCTAAATGGAAAAGTTAATCTCGTATGTTTATATGGGATAGAGGTGATCATATACCAAACTTATAATATTAAAAGCCTCAATTGGGGTGTGCCAGCAACTTACCCTCTACATTTGTGGCTGTGCGCACTGCCAGACCCAGCAGGCCATCCTGCCACTCGAGGGTCTTGGGGTCCACATAGCCGTAGAGCTCGTTCATGCTAACCGCTTTAGGATTCATCGTTTGTATGACAACGGGACGGAAGTTGGGATCCATTACCTCGCTCTCGAATAGATGGGAGAGGGCAAATTCTAGGGCATGCAGCACCACCGATTTGCCGCCACCTGTCGGCCCCACCGTCATGACGCCCCAGCGGACGCACATCGTCTCGTAGAGCTGCAGGCATTTGCGTATTGTGGTGGCCACTGGCTGAAGGTTCTTTAGCCGCAGACCGATGCGCAGACTCTTCTCCAGTTGGGGATGCTGTGAATCGGGCAGCTCGACACCTGGGAACAGATCGCTGAGTATGCCCCGGAACAGTGTCGAATCGTCAGCCAAAAACTTGGGTATATTCGAGTCACGTAGCGCCGCAATCAATGTGATATCCTCCCGCTGATTGGGCGCGGCACGCTTGAGGGCGCCGGCCATGACCAGGACGGATTTGACGGCTCGCATTCCAAAATCATAATGATTCTGTTGGCTGAGCTGCTGGCTGCAGAGCTGGTACATTTGCACCATTTTGCGCGCCAGAATCTTGGGATCCTCAAAGCCCTCCGAGTATAGGATGACCTCGGAGATGAGCGCATAGTCGGGTACCATCATCGAGATGGGTCGGAATAGTGCCTTCAAATTGTCGGGCAGCTCTGTGCGGCCGGCATAGCCCGGATTCATGGTAATATACACACAGCACGAATGATTGATTTTGATTTCGCGACCCTCAAACATGAAGCTGAGCAGGATAAGCAAAAAGGAATAGAAAATGCTAGCCAGATATCTACAAGGGGCATGGAGGTGGGAGTCTTACTCACCGCTTGACTTTCATGGCCTTGGCGGTCCGTATGGTGATCAACTGCTGGGCGATCACAGACAGCACCTCGATGTCGATACGATTGAACTCGTCAAAGCAGCACCACGCGCCGCACTGCGCCAGGCCAGAGAAGAAGCGTCCCATCATCTTGTAGTCGAGGCCATCGGAGCAGTTGAAGACGACGCACTGTTTGGCCAGGGCTTTGGCCAAATCTTTCGTAGTCTCCGTTTTGCCCGTACCAGCGGGACCGGCGGGTGCGCCACCCAAGTCCATCTGAAAGGCGCCCATGAGGCACAGGTAACAGCGATCTGTGAGCGGGGTAAGAACCAGGACACCGCCAGCGCCCAGATACTCATAATAATACGGTATATTAGCGGCGGCCATGCGCGAGAAGACCGTCTCCGTTTCGATGGCCCAATAAAAACGCAGCATCTTCAGCCAGTTGAAGTCGTTCCTGTAGAGAGAAACTCCTTGAGCAAAAATATTTTATCTTAAAAGTAGTATTTTTTTGTTGTTGTTGTTTCCGTACGTTTGGTAGACACCCTTTTCGATGAGCATACGGACCGAGTCCTTGGCGTGCACATCGATGGTGATTAGCGCACAGAGGATCTTTCGCAACAGCGATGTAATGCTTTTGCGGGTGAGTGTCGCCAGTGCACCTAGATCCTGGAGGCATTTCAGCTCAAATTTTGTCATTTTTTCAATGATGCTAATGGGAGTCCTGTCCTTCCCTTCGAAGATGCGATGAATGTCGGTCGCCCATTGCACCTGGGAGACGGTGAGCACCACCTGATTGGGATGATCCTGGAACCATTCATCACGCTCCTTGGCCGCATAGCACTGATACCCGAAGCGCATGCATCGTTTGACGGTTACAAACATCGATTCCTCCACCTTGCTGAGCCACTCCTCGACGGCACCGCGCGCCTTCAGGCCCTTGCCAAACTGCAGCTTCTCGCCCTCGGGCGATAAGAATGCAACGATATCATTCGTCGGTATCATCTTGCCATCGCCGCCATCCTTCTGCCCAAACTCCAGGCGATAAATGGCATCGAAACATTTGCGCAAATGCGGCTGCACTGCTTGAGGTATGCGCGTCTGGGCGAGAATCTCGAGCAGCTCGTCGTTGGACAGAAAGTAGAATCTGTAGAACCATGAAATTAACACTTCAATAAAGTGAAACTTGCATCTAAGTTTTTTCCAAACTTGAGAACACAATTATAATAATAATAAGCTAGGCCTCAGCCAGTGGGTGCATTGCTCTTATGAGCTCATTACGCACCTGGGAAAGACGACGCGCTTCACTTCTAGATAGGCTTCGAGGCCGCGGGAAATAGCGTCAAGTAGGCGATTGTCCTCCATGAGCATATCGTATATTTCTACGCTGGACATGGTGGGCAGGGCCAGAGCCACCTTTTTGGCTTGGCGCACAATGTCTTTGAAGTTCTTGTCCACCTGGTTGAACATCTTCGCCTCATTGGGCAGCTGGCGCTGTATGTCGGCCGACGCAAAGATCGCCTCCAAGTAGATCCAAGAGCCCTGGCAGTCCAACCAAGCCTCTGTACATTTGTGCATATATTGGGTTACACGGGTTACACGCACAGATTTGACTTAAACGTCGCTCATCGTGCGCAACGTGCTCACAGTGGACTTACCAAAGGTTCGACCAAATTGATCTAATAGTCCTATCCACTCATCCACGCGTCCCTTGATGGGACCCACAAATTTGGATGCAGCTATTGTATTTATGTTCACATTGGCATCATCTAGGACCGTTTGCAGCTCATCGGTGCCTGCGAGGATGAAGACATCCTTCTGATCATGATGCGGTACAATGAAGAGCTCCGTCTCCTTCCACACATTCTCGATATTCTTAAGCATGTTCTCCAGCTGCGTTTCACCCGTTGCCTGCGACGAGATTTGCATGAGGGCCTCAGCATTGTGCGGATCATCGAATGCGTGCACATCCTCGTAGGTGGCAATCCTGATGTTGGGCTCCTGGAAGAATTTTCGCAACAGCAGATCCTCGATTTCCGTCCAATGGCGCTGTGCAAAATGGCAATGGGGTAATAGTAGGAATGTTTTAATTGCAGTGTACTGTACTTGAAAGCACTTACCGCACGCAAATTGGGATTGCGGAGGTAGCCAATAACTGGCAGTTTCTCCTTGAAATCCTCGGCGGACTTTTGTAGCACCGGCACAATATCATTGGGTGGCAGATACTTTTGGAACTGCAGACAGTTCTTGATAGTCTTTGAATTTAGTTCAATTAATGCCGTGACGACGAGGCTATTAAAATCGGACGACAACCAATTAGATAACGACTCCTCCCAGTCGATGAGCGTCTTGTACAAATTTTGTCGCATTCGTATATCATAGAAGCCGGAGTCCATCTCTTCATACATGGTCATATCAATGCGGAATTCCTTCTGATAGCCAAGCAGCTCGTCTGCCCTCTGACGACAAGCTGTCATCCGGGCTAGGAGATCGTCCAGTTTATCGTTTACCGTTGTGCGATTCGACGTGCTCTGTACTTAAAAAAATTCGGATTTAGGAACGGTTTCGAACTTTCCACATATGTATATATAGCATAAGATTGCTGACTCGACTATCAGAATAACACGTTCAGCTACCTACCATGAGCAGCCATTCTTCGACGACCTCGATGGCCACTTCATGTATGTCTTCCTTGAGGGCGTTGATGTCGTCTTGCATAACCTCCTCCAGCTGATTGATGAAGTCCTGCCGTTTCTCCAGTATCTCGGCCAGCGTTTCCTTGGTCCGATTCATATAATCCTCCGTGTCCATGTAATCCTCTTTGCGTTGATCATCAATGGGTATTTCAAAGTCCTTGATGATCAGCAACAGATCGTGTATATAATCAATAACTAAAAATAGCTCATTCAGCTCTTCGTGACAGTGGTCCAGGAAGCGAATGTGATCGACTATTTGAAGTGTCGCCTGCGGCTCATAGCCGATGCGGCCATAGAAATCCTGGGTATCCTCGTACAGTTTTGTTGTCTCTTCCTCGGCCAGTTTTGGCAAATAGATGGCCAGGACGTTTTGTAGTCGTTGGCAGACGGGCGTAACCGCATCCTTAAAACCACTCTGGCCCAATTTCAATAGACCCAAGAAGACATGATCTAGAATACCATCCAAGGCTCTCAAATTGTTGCAATACCGATCGCAATAGTTGCGCAGCGCTGTGAGATCTGCACCAATTTCGACACAGAGAGAGAGAGAGAGAGAGAGAGAGAGAGATAGATAGTGTATGAGAGAGAGAGAGAGAGAGAGAGAGAGAGAGAGAGCTGTTTTAGTTAAAATGCGTACCCCGCTCGCTACTGATTTCTTCTGGATTTGTGGCGGCATCAATCTCATAGTTCTTCCGTATGGATTGAAAGCGTACGGTATAAAGACGTGCCATCTCGTAGGCCGTGTGCATCAGTATGAATATATTTCGCCTGTGTGGATATTAAGGGATTTTCGATTCTGGAAATGATGCCATAACCACTTCACTCACCGATGGAAGTTGAATTTCTCATCTTGTTTCAACAATGAGGTCAGCTCTGGCGCACTTTCATACAGACACTCCTCCTGTCGTCCCATTATCGACGGCCTACAAAAATGACAAAAATTACACGATTCGACTCGATTTAAGATTTGTGGGTCGAAAACCTACGCCGTATACTGCTTGAACTCCGCATCGTTGGTAAAGGGTGGTATACTCAGCACCGTTTTCAATATCAATCCCGTTATACGTTGGAATATCACCTTAAGTATATCCTCCTGTGGCTCCACCTCGATGCGGTCGGGCAGCAGACGCAGCTGGGCGAGGAAAAATGGAGTCTGCGGTGCGCTTGGCGGACGCGTCTTCTCAATTTTCGTATCCAAACGCTCGTGTCGCATGATTTCGGCTGCGGTTGGCCCCACCAGGTGGTGCTCATTGAATGCATGATGCAGATCCTCGTAACTCTGAATGGTTACGCGATAGAGCGTCTGATACAACATCAGGTCGCAATAAGTGAGAAAGCTGTCAATGAACGAAGGAATGAAATGCTATATACCTTATGCACTGATCGACCGGATAACCCAGACAACAATCGCAACTTGTGTACCCTATATTGCTACATGTACTTAGTGCCAATACCATATCTTAAAGTTATTAAGTTATGTATATATTTTTCTCATCTGATATTGAAGGTATCCCTATTATTTTTGGTCTTGTGCAATGTCCGTCCTCGAAACTGCGAACATGTTCTGGCATTTGTCCGCGTCAGACAAAGACTCAAAATTGGAGTGCTACGCCCACTAGGAGGCTAGCAAATCGATAAATTCGATAATTGCAAATCGATAATGGAACATTTCTTCTACAATTTTAAAAGTTTATAACTGCTGCAAATTTAAAGCCAAGCTTGGAGGATATTTTTCAATTTCTGCTGATGCACATAGGTCTGCAAGGGTATCCAGTCTCTTAAGCAATATCTTAGAACGTCGTTCTTCTCTATATTCAACTAGATGCGTTCTTTTGTCATCACTGCTCACTTTACTTTAGGACTATTTGCCCTGACTATCTCCACCTTAGAGAATGAGAATTTGACAGCCTGCACTTACTTGGTTAGGGTCTTGCAGAAAGAACGCTTACGAGCCCGATCCATGAAGCTGTGTGCCTCTCGCATTTTTTTGATCGAGGGATAATAATTGATCTCATCGTCCGGATAGAAGCCACGCGCCATGATAGCATCCGTGCATGCGCGATCTGTGTATGTGTGTGTGTGTGGATAAAAAGCAACAAATTATATGCATAATATACATGTATGTAAAAGAATCGACTTACACAGCGTTTTGCCGACGAAGGCGCGAAAGTCCTGAAAGAGATGATTGAGCTGCTCGTAGATGCGCATGTGCAGCTCCAGAAAGTAGAACGGATGCCATTCCTCGATATTCTCAATGTTGGCAAAACTGAGGCGCTCCAGTACAACAACATCGGAGCGCATACGCAGAATCGCCTTGGCTAATTGGGGTATGGCGATGAACAGATTGTTCTGCAGGAAGTTGCGGGCAATGTTCAGTTTGCGCCACTTGATCGTCTTCTCCCACACCTTGAAGCCCTTCCACAGGCGGAAGATGGCGAAGCTGCGTATCTGTATAATGCTGAGGAACTGCTGAAACTCCTGCTGCCACTGATTGAGCGGTGTGAAGAAGTGCTCGGAGACCCGCCAATAGGTGACGCCGTGCCGTGTTATCGTATAGTATGGCTTAATCGTGTTCAGATTCTCAAAGTTCACCTCGCGCAGGCTGTAGGGCGTAAAGTATTCGCTATCCTTCGGCAGCATATAGTCCAGATACACATAGCTGTCGTCCTTTTTGCTGCGCATGCGATTGATGACCAGATTCAGATCGGGTATGAGCGAGGCACCCGTTTTCATATGCAGATTGCGCTCAATTCCAAATTTGGTGCTTCGCGGTCCCCTCGACCCTTGGCGGACCTTGCGTAACTGCTGTCCGCCTGTATTTGCAACGCTGCCCGACTCCGGATTTTCGCCATTCTTGCCCTTCTCCATTGCCCTCGGACTGGGTTGCTCCAGGGAGCTATGGCTAACGAGCATCCTGCGGCTGTTCGATATTTAGCTTCAGGCTCGGTGTAGGTGCCAACCAAGTGTATATAAACAAATATTATTTTGATTTACTTTGCCTGGCAACTGTTGATTTTGTTGCTTTTTTTTATTGTTGTTTTTTTTCTTTTTTGGTCAGGGAAGCATATATCCTGGCGTCATAGCAGCCAAAAAGCTTCAGCAGCTTTTGCTTGTGCCAAAGCTGTGCCAAAAAACAATTCTGGTTGTGTAAAATCCGACATATTTACATTAAAATATTGGAAAATGTGATGTTGAGATACGCAGATACGAAAATGCCTTTATTAAATTGGATGTTGTTGCTTGCAAGATGTCATCTGCTTGTCAATTTGGACATGTAGATAAAAATCGAAAAGCACTGAAGACGAGGAAATTGATGAGAAGGCGGATATAACAATATTCAGAATAAATGTGCAGCTGCAGATAACTTTGAGGCAGAAGAGCCAAGGGCAATTAATTACAATTATTTATGAATGCCGGATGATTTGTGGAAGATGCATTTGACTATTTGCTATTTGCCAATTTAAATAAATAATATTAAAGACCTATTTAGCATTCATTGGTTGTATTTGTAAAACCGGTTGTATATTTTATACACTGATCATCAACGTTTTGGTGATGGGCCGAAAATATCTCATTATTACTGAGTGCATCAAAATGATGTAGAAAAAGGCTCCAGATGATGCAGACAGGAATGACGAATTCTCTTGCTTGACGTGTGCTCTGTGTAAATCTAGCATAAGAAATCCCGGAACCGATTTGAGGGTCATTTTATTTCATCGCTTATCATCGTAGAATGTTTTCCACAGCCACAAAGTTTTGGAAAATTCGTGCCTGTTGCCAAATAAATCAAATAACCAAAAACTTCGTGCTTAGGATTAATGGAGCTGGAGAAAAATGACTGATATTTCGGCACTTGTAAAAAAAAAATAATAATATGAAAATCAATCGCGAGAGTTTTCGAACCCCTCAAAAGCATTTAACTCCCTAATCAGCGTCAGCTTAATAAAATCAGAATATTATTTGTTATCCCATAGATTATTTAGGAATTCAAACTGCACAAATTTCAGCAAATAAATTTATTCTTCCCCTTGTATCGCATTACTTATTTTGAAATTAACAATTATGATACTGGCTTCGTTTTCGAATGTAAATATTATCAGTTAGGTCACATCGACCAAGCCACCAAAAATTTAGAAAAATGTTTACATATATTTCTACTAACTTTTGCGCAACTTTACCCAAATAATTGACTTACTTTCTAACAAATAAATCAAAAGTTTCCCAATGAACTAAAGGCTCCAGCTATTATTGCTTTTTAATTTGTATGTTAGCTTCAAATTAGCATTGGATAATAATTTGTGAATGTAATAAAATGCTTTGATTACATTTGTAATTAATGTCCAAAGTTGCATTGCCCCAACGCCCATTATTTTGGGCAAGTAGAGTGTTAATCTCAGATTGAACTGAAGCTTTGGCAAGCTTTTGCTGGAAGCTTTCCGTTTCCTGTTGGGAATGGAATTGGAATTTCGAAAATGTGCTACAGTCGGCTTCGTTTGCCGCGTTAACCCATTTAATTGCCGACGCAACGCAAAAAGAACGAAATGAAGCAGGAAATAGGCGAAACAAAGCTTTTGCCGGCATTTTGAGACACACACACACACTTACTTTGTGTCTACATGCAACGGATTGTTGCGCTTGCTGGCTACCGCAAAATAAAAAAGCTCAAATTCTGCCTGCTGACCTTCAAATTCGGATGTTGTCGCCAGGCGCTGCGGCGGATAAGCTTTTAATTTTCGATATCGAATGTTGCTGCTGCTGCTGTTGCTACTTCTGTTGTTGCTGCTGATGATGAAGATACAAAAAAAAATATCTCATTTAGCAAAAAAGCTCAAGGTGAAAGCATCATCAGCCAATGTTGCGACGTCGACTGCGACTGCGACAGCGACAGCGACTGCATTCGGATTCCGATGCCGAATCGGATGGCAGTTTAACGTTTCGGTTTCGCTCGCTCAGCGTCCGGCCTCGTGCGTCGTGCCGAACGAACCTGCAGCGTGGCCGCATCGCTCAGCAGGTCTCCAGCACGGCCGCTGCGTCAATGGCCAAATAGTCGTTGGGTATACGCCGCGATGTCAAGAGCCGCGAACGCGACGAACGCAACGTTTCGCAGCAGCAGCACAAGTAGCAGCAGCAGCAGCAGCAGCACAAGCAGCAGCAGCAACAGCAGCAGCAGCAGTAGTACGCAGCAGCAGCAGCACGCAGCACCAGTAGTAGCACTAGCAGTAGCAATAGCCGCACGCACCACGCAGCAATTGCCCTCGTGGAGCCCATTTGTGAGCCGTGCTCCTCGTCGGTCGACGTTGTGTTTGCGTTAGTAGCGGCAGCAGCCAACGCCAGCGTCTATCTCCGTCGTTGTCGCTGTTATCTCCGTCGTCGTTGTGCTCGTCATCGTCGTCGTGCAACAGAGCTTGCAACGCATGGGGAAGAGGAAGAAAGCTCATTTGCACAGCGCCTAACGGTTCAAAAGCAACTATCTCAAAAAAAAAAAAAACAAAAAAAAAACAAAGAAAAAATAAGAAAAAAAGATAAAGGGATCCTTTTTTTTGTACTTTTTTTATTGGTGCTTCAACGCAGATTCTTTGCCTCTTTGCCCTACTCCGCTTCGCGTCGTGACCGCTTCATTTCTTTTGTTTTTCAAAATCTCAAACTCGTTTGTTTCTAATTGTCGTGAAAAGTTTTACTGTTTTTTTTTTCTCCTGAAATCTGGAATATATTGTTTTTTTTTTGTTTAACTGGTGACTGCTTGTTGATGCTGCGCTGCTGTGCCGCATGAGGTAGGTGCCCCGAATCGAGAGAATTCTCATTCTCTATATAATAATTTGGCGGCCACCCTTGAATAACAATAAAAAGAATCCAATATCTATTTATTCATATACAATTTATTTTTTTCGATTTTGATTTGGCTTTAATTAGTATTTAAAGAGCCATAAAACTGTTGTGACGTAAATCCAAAAATCTGCCTCAGCCGCGTTCAAAATGTTCAGATATTCAGATATATACTTGTATACTTGTGAATACATAAGTTTCTTGACGTGTCGGCTCGTTAAAATCATTTTCATATTCATAACATTGCAGGGAATCGGAGCTCTATAAAACCATCCTCTCGTTTGTGTGTGTGTTTGTGTGTCTGTGTGTTTTTTTACGTTTATGATTTTCACATGTGAATTCGTTGGTGTTATTTGGGTTTTATTCGAAATGTTCTTTAATGTGTAATTTGGTTTTAATTTCGGAAAGATTCTCTGGGTGCTAGCAAGTATTTGCGCACTGTCAAATGTCCTTGAAATTTGCTTCTGTGTGCGTGTTCTTTGTAGGTGGTAAGCATCAGTTAAACTCGCCATTTTGTTGCAGAGAGCGAGAAACAACTTGAGCCAAAAGTTACAATTTCAAGTGCTGGCATTTTTTTTATTATATACTTTTGTCAATCAAAAGTTGTTTAACTTTCAGCTGACGCCACGCAAAATGTGCAATGGCAGGCAACATTCAGTGCAACAAAATGAATTGCTTTATCAAAGACGCACAAGAAATAAGAGAATAATAGCAAGTAGAAATGACAAAGTCAAATCTGAAGTCAAAGCTAAAATTCACTTAAATTACTTTACGCTTTCTCGAACTTAACAAAATCAGAGAATTTCTCGTTTAATGTGCAAATTTCGTACTTATCTGCCTGTGGGGCATGGAGCTTTACTTAGGGGGAATAGAAGTGGAGTGGAGTGGAACAGTGGGTGAGTGGGTGGTTGGGTGGTTGGTTGGTTTCAGCTCTGCTTTGCCTTTGAATGTGCTGACAGCGTCAAGCATCCGCAGTGTGAATTCTACTTACTTATATCAATAAGCATGACAAGTTTAAAAGCCTTGTGCAGAACATTAAACGAAAAAGAGGACAAGTGGGACACAGAATAAGGTGAGCAAGAAGCCGAGGAAAGCAAGAAGGAGGAGAAGTTGTGTAAAGGGGAGCTAAGCATGCTAACTAAATGCAAAGTTCGAGTACAGAAGTCAAACTTGCGAAGACACTACTGAATGGAAAGCGAAAGCAGAATAATCAACTATAATTCACAAGAGAGAGGGCTGAAAGGGATGCCAAACGATCTGAAATTGCCATTAAAGAAGAATGATAAGGCAGTTAAAATAATTTTTAAAGGGAAAATAGATAGAGAGAGAGAAAGAGAAAGAGAGAGAGAGAGAGACAGAGAGAGAGAAAGAGAGAGAAACTGACATAAGTAAAGAGAGAATCAAATTTAGCATAGATCTGTAGATTTAAATAAATGTGTCATGCAGCCAGTAAAACGCTTACGAAAACTACGTAAGCAAAATAAATACAATTCGAAGAATAACAGGAAGATAGAAAATAAATGCTTAACTTTTGAAAGAGCAGCTAGAGAATAATGAAGAGATGAGAGGCAGTTTTGCAACGAATTAGAAGCAGAGAAGAAACAACATCTAAACACGAAATAAAACAGCACAAAATATTTATGAAATAAAGCTTTAATTAGAAAAACAATAAAAAACTCAATTTGCCTAAAACAATAGTTATTTTTATATACATTATTTATACATATGTACGAGTATGTCTATATATTTATATTTATTAAGTAAATATAGCGCGTGCCCAATTTGCCACATTTGGTGGCAAATTTATTAAAAGAACCGATATGAATTTCCGTTTCCTCTTTGCTTTCCGTTGCCATTGCAGTATTACAACAACACCAAAAAAGAAACAGCCGCAGTCAAAGCCAATTCCCAGTTGGCCTAAACGCGTTCAATGAGCTGGAATTGTCCAAGTGGCTGCAATGAGGTGCCCACGAATTCCCGCACCCAGCCAGGAGGCGAGGCATAGGGATGAGCAGCCATCGGCAGTGATTAGCAAGCAATAGTAATGCGCCAATAAATGATAATTGAATAATTATGCCAAAACGTGACAGCAACAACCAACGGAACAACAACAACAACAGCAACAACAAGATTAACAACAGCAAGTCGAACGCGTCTCGAATCGAATACAAATACACTCAAAAATCCATTCAAACGTATCTCAAAGAAAACGCGAACGCGAACGGGAACGTGTCTCTATTTTGTGCCCTGTACGTGTGTGTGTGTGTGTGCGAGAGTGTGTGTTTGGCTGATATGTGTATGTGAGTGTGTATGTGCGCGTGTGTCTGGGCACTTTGTATAGAGCGCGCCTTCGTCTATATTCAATATGAAATTAATTTTTTTTTACATATTTTATTTTGTTTGTCTAACCGACAAAAGTGACGTGCAGAAATATATTTATGATTATAATACATAATAATAATATGATAATATAAAAATGATAGTAATCATTTTGAAAATGATACCCATTAAAATGTTGCTGATGATGATGATGATGATGAAATTGATAATCTCGCCCGCACTTCCAGCCAAAGTCAAAGTGAAAACTAACTAAAGCAAAGAGAGCCAACAAGAAATTTGAGAGCAATATCCCTTATATGTATAATTATATATATACAACAATCCTATAAGTGTGTGCATATAAGCATATATGAATATCGGAGCAAACAGAACAGCTATCTTTCGTTTTTCGTTCTACAAAACTAAGTTACAATGTATAATAGCTGGTAATACTTACGTATCCGAATTGTCAAATCTATATGATATCATAATACTACGAACTTAATTACAAGACACGAAATCAAGCAATAAGGTGAGTTATCGAAACATACATATATTTTTAATCTTAGTTACCAAAAGTGTTAAGAAAACCGCTTAAGACTTGAATCTCACATCGAAAAGATTCAATTCACACATATTCAATCTC
The DNA here is from genome assembly GCA_035041595.1 of Drosophila basisetae. Classification (NCBI taxonomy): domain Eukaryota; kingdom Metazoa; phylum Arthropoda; class Insecta; order Diptera; family Drosophilidae; genus Drosophila; species Drosophila basisetae. Next base: position 2,743,489 of record JAWNLB010000115.1, read on the forward strand.
ATATCAAGCCGAAACAGTAACCGAAATTTGCGAAAATTGCGGATTGAAATTCACTTTTTGAAGTGAAAAGTCAACCTTTCGTTAAGCTTCAGATACGGGAATCAATATAATTAGTTCATAAAGTCCATAACGGAACCAAAGACTCCTTTAGCGAAACCACTTCACACTTTTCATACCGGAACCGGAATTGAAATCAAAATATGATTTAGATTCACAGCTTGCTTATACGAGTATATACATTTTTGAATTCCTTACTTTGCATTTAAATTCTTATGAAAAAACTCAATTAATTTACTTTACCTAATTTTTAATTATCTACTTAATTTGAGCTTAAGTTTGACCTGAAAGCGTTAAGTTGAATTTTCTAAGAGGGAACTCTGAATTTAATGGAAAATGTTGTGATTTTCAAATTGGAAATGTGGAATAGAAAAGAAAATGATAATCTTTAAAACGAATGTGGTTTAAAACTCGAAGCGAAATATATTCTAAACTTGAAAAATTCAGCCAAACTTACATGCATGTATACTTCGAGTTATAAATAATAGGGGAACTCGTGTCAACGCCCCGGCCCCCGCCACTTTCTCGCTTTCGCTGCCTTCCTATCTGTCAGCTTACGAAAAAAAACTGCTTTGATCCCAGGTCGCGTTATATGCATCTAGGCGTATGCGCAATATGTATAACATAATTAAGCATACGTCACATGTTCCAGCAAAACAGCAACAACAACAGCAGCATACACAACAACAAAGGCACAAGGAATAACAACAACATTGAAAAAAATATTCAATTTGCTTGCATTTTATGAGCCCAAAAGCAAATCATTGACAATAATAAAGAAGCGAAAGCCCCGGAGGCAACGCGGCTTGGACCGGGGCCAACATGCGGCTGCTTGGATTTCTCTCTTTTTTCGTTTTGTGAGGTAGTGGGTGGTTGTTGGGTAGCTGGATTGTTGGGCTATTGGGTTGCTGGGTTGGCATCTCCTGGTGAAAGCAACAGCCAGCCTTGGGGCAGCGTCATAAACGTGAATGATGTTAGTGATGGGTAGACGTGGACCGCACAACACCGGACAGTGGCCAGCTAAAGTGCTCATAAACATTACACACACACACACACACACACACCCACACAGCTACACACAAACACATACACTTATATGAACAGTGGCTTTGCTTATGTTTTATGAAAGTCGCTTTGTGTGCAAATTCGTTGTGCCGCAAACGCCGAAAACCGTAGCACAACATTTGGAAAATGTATCTCTTTCTCTCGCTCTCTCTCTCTGTCTCTCCATCACTCCGTCCCACTATGTTGCTGCCACTGGCGAATTCTCCAAAAATTTGCCGCTGCGTCCTTTTCTATTATTATGCGTTGTTGCCTTGTGCCTTCCATTCGCCTTACATTTCGCAAACTTCCTGTATTTAATTTGCTTCAGCTGGAGTCGCACTGAATCCAAAAAAAAAACGAAACCAACTCGACTTTCCAACACCCCTCACACAACAAACACACACACACATTCACCCAAGCCACCAACCATCCTATCCAAAAGAAACAATAATAAATGAGAGCTTGGTCATTCAGTGACCTGCCCAACAACGGAGATACCCTGGGAAAGATGTGTGCAGATGTTGAAGTAGAGTGTTGATGGAACTTTTGAGATGAAATTCAAAAATCAAATTAAAATTAAAAAAGTTTAAGTTTATAAAAACAACATAATAGTCTTAAATGGCAAATGAGTTGGCGATGAGAGAAGGCAGAGAGAGAGAGAGAGAGAGAGACGAATAAAGAGAGTTGCTGCGCAATGTTTCAATGATTGGCTAATGTCCTGAGTTTATCGTCAAATCGAAAAGATATATTTTAGTTGCATTTATCTGAAGTTGAAAGTTAATAGTAAATAATTATAAATTCAGTTCAATTATCAGTAATCGATAATATTCTAAATCTTTTGACACTTTGAGAAGCAGAGGTTTTAATCTTAAGAATCAAACACACGCTCTCTCTCTCTCTTTCTCTCTCTCTCTCTCTCTCTCACTCACTCTTTGTCTGCAATTATCAACTGGAGACACCCCTTTGCCAATTTTGAGGGTATAGCAAGCCCCGCTCGCTGAATTTTATGACTCGCTGAAGTCTTTGGCTGGTTGCTGCCAACTGCTTATGGTGTGTATGTGCCTGGAATTTTAGAGTAGCATCCAGTGGCACCAAAAGCCTGCAATAAGACACATACACACACGCACACACACACACTCACTCACATATATTCACCCACAAAGAGGCTGCAGCTGGTTGGCCCCTTAACTCCCTAACCTACATACTTTAGCTATTGCGACAAGTGTCGACTCTTTCTTTTTGGCTAATAGCAGATGCGGTTCTTATTTTTCTTCCTCTTCTTGTATTTGTCGTTGTTTTTGTTTGTTGTTGTTGTTGTTGCGGCCATGTCAATGGCAAAGACAACGACAACAACAAGTTGTTTGAGAATCTGCAAACTGGGCCCAGTTGCTTACAGCAACAAATATATGAACTAAAACCGAGGAGTTTGTCTCAATGGTGCTTTTAGTTGTTTGCTGTATGCTGTGTGCTGTGTGTTGTGTATTGTGTGTTGTATGCCACATTGCATTTAAGCAGCTAAAGCGGCAAGCACTTGAATCACTTTTAAGTTGTTTAAGTATTTCAATTTCGAGTTCTTTGTGCTTCCATTTTCACTTCAATTTCCACATTAAGCTCAAAGTCATTTGGTTGCATTCGAAAAGAGTTGAAAGTGCAATTTCTCAATGTTGTTGCTGTTAGTTGTGGGTTGTTGCAGCTGTGACAGTTGTTGTTGTTGTTGCTGCTGATTCTGCTGTTGCTGCTGTTGCTGCTGCTACTGTTTCTTCCAAAAATAAAAGCATTTTGGGAGCATTGCGACAAATAGCGCTGCTGCGATGCTGCCGCCGTCACTACTAAATTTATGTAAGTTTTATTTTTAATTCTATGGCCGTGTTGTTGTTGTTCCTCTTTTTCTTGTTGTTGTTGTTGTTGTCGTTGGTGCAACAGCCAGCAAAGTCGCATTGCCAGCTGCATTCATTTCACTGCCTACATTTTTACACTTTTCTATTTTTGTTTGCACTCGAGTTTTTTATGTACGAGTGCCGTTTTTCTGATTTTATTTTTTTCGCATTATATTCGCATGAGTTTTGTGCTAAAACAACTAATTTATTTAAAAATTGAGGAGGCACTGAGGGACTGCCTTGAATGAAAAAATGAGAGTGTGAGAACAAAAAGCGAGTAAATAAACATCAAAAGGCAATACGAGTCTAATTTGCATACGATAATCGTTATAGTTGAGCCAAAAAATATTTTGATTGTATATTGCTGGTTGGCTTAGATTAGATATCAGTATATACCCTTGCAAATTGGAGTTCTCTTGCTCCCATCTTAATATACTTTTAGTATAAGAGCTCATCGATTGTTTCCATAACAGCTATGTAAAGCAACATGCATATGTACTGACTGAGAAATTATATTCATTGTGGAATCGAAGTCATCTCCTTCAATGCGTTACATACACGCGCAACGACAACATTTTAACACAGAACGGACAAAAAACCTTTATTTTTTCCTTTTTGAGCTACCCTCTCCAATCCCTTCTTCCCCATATATAAAGATGCATAATATTCTACTTCGTACATGTTAAGCTGAGAACAGGTTGTGAACTTTAAGTAAGATTCTTGTTTTTCAAGCTGAGGCAACGTACCATATTTAACGGCTGTACTTGCGAGTGTGTGTGTGTGTATGTGTGTGCGTGAGTGTGTAAAAGTCAAATGAAAATAGCGAACTTGCCAGGGGTTGACTCAACTGCAGTGAACAGCGATGGCGATAAGGCTATAAGCGGTTGGCAGAAGGACATGCAGCAAGTGCAGTATAATCGAATGAGTTGGCTTTCAGGCCGACTGGGTCCAACTAGCTATTCAAATCACGGTGAGAAGATAATCCAATTAAGATGTTATCTATGAAAATATTTTTTCTTTTAGCCAATCGCATATTTTAAAGCTTTCTGACGCGTACAGCGTCGGGTACAGCGAGCGCTAGAGGATGAATCGTTGAGGATATCTGGATGAAGAAAGAAGCGGAAATAAATTTATAGCATTTTGTAAGATGTTTAAAGGAGATATAGGCACACTGTGAGAAAGACAGAGAGGCAAGCGAAATGAGAAAGAGAGACAAAACGGAGGAGGGTGGTCGAAATAGAAAAGAAAGCATCACAGACCATTAAGTAGAGAGACCAGCAAGAGTTATAACCTAAAGATAAAGAGAAAAAATTGGCAAAAACAACAACAAATTTCTCAAATTTACATGCGGAAGGAATAGGCAAGCCTGAATATATGTCTGCTTTGGATTTACATATATATATATATATATATATATATATATTGATTGATGCAAGATACACACTGAAAAAGCTGAAATGAATTAAAGCATTGACTGGAAAATTTGGGCGTTAAATATAATTACGAAATGTGGTTGGTTTTCTAATGCATATATTTAAGTCGTTTGCCAATGAGGCTCACACATTGGCAATATCGAATCAAAAAAGAAATCCGTGGCAGATGTACAGACATCCAAAGTTTGGTCAACAATAAATTGACGTTGCTCGGTGCTGATTATATTCAGAGGCCTCATTAGTGAGTGCAGCCAGGTGAGGGGATGCGGTGTGGTGCGGTGCCGTTCGATGTTGGGTAGGTGACTTGGCATAATGACGAAACTAGTAAAACTATGATATTTTTGAGAGTGCAACACTTGCAGATACGCCGACAAAATATTATTCTCTTAAATATTCTGAAATGAAGTAAATGAATTCAAGGAGGAGAAACGATTCCTTTGCTTTTTCGGATTTTAGACAAAAATAATGATACCCATTTTAAAGATTTCATGGCAACAGGGTGTACATATAAGAAGACCAAGTCAAAAAATTGGCAACGAAATTAAACAAATTGAAAATGGGCCGACAAACGATCAAGCGGCTGCTCTGCTTGTTGTTGTTATTATTATTTCGGCTATTTTATGGGCCCACGCGAAATAGATAAACACACACGCACACATGAGGAGAAACATATTGATAAATCGTCAACGATATTTATAGGAGTTTCGTCGTCGACGCGCCCAAATCCGAAGGACACAGTCAAGTGGGCCTCAGGGCCTAAATCGGAAGCTCGACCAACGACCATTGAAACATTTTGCCGAGATACATTTTTATAGTAGGCGCGTGTCAATTGATAAACAGCAGCTAAGCACACTGCATACACACACCCTCCACACACCCTTCATCTCACTCGAACGTCGACTGTCCCCTTGCCATAAAATGTGTCATAAAACTGTCGCAATAAATCGTTAACAAATCGCGAAAAACCAAAAATAATTGTTGACAACTTGACCGGCAAAGCGAAGGTTCCGACATTGCCTAAAGTTATAAAAAAAAAAAAACAAAAAAAAGTCTCAAATAATTGCATTAGAAAAGCGTGCCCCACTTATTCAGCTAATCCACTTAATTATATGAAACTTTATGGTCCTTCAGCAGGATAAATATGTAAATCTTATCGTCACAAATAAAGTTTGCAAATTTCGAGAGTTCGGAAGTTTCCTGATAAGAGCTGCGAACTTCTCAATTCGAGTTTTTGAATTTGTAAAACGTTTAAGAATGTTGCTTGCAAAGCAGAAAAATAAAAACCAAATTCGCAAATACAAAATTCTTCTTATTTGAAAGCGTTCGATCTGCCCACTCCTGTACGGAATGCAGATGAAAGTCCTCCCATAAGGTTGACGACATAGCGCTGCTTGCCCCAATCTCTGTACAGGACTGGTTGGAAGTTGTTGAGCGGTGAGCTTTTCAATGGAACATCGCGTTCAATTGCGCAAAATAAGCATGTGTGACATCCACGATCTGGCCCGAAAGCTGCTCTGGGCTGACTGGGCTGATGGGAGGTGACACACCTTGCACTGCTACCTGGGTGCACATCTACCCAGATCATGCCGGCATGATTCGACATTCGACTCGTTCGGGCTGGGGATCAAAATAATTTCCACAGCAGCCGCTAAAACTGGTTGCACACCCGAATCCACTTCCGACCCTCTGACGCCTGGAGAGGTTATATCTTTGTGACCTACTCACCCGTATTGTGGACAGCAGATGTTCAAAACTCAATTTAATTTATAAAATAGACAATTGTTTTTAATAATATGTACTATAAAAAACCTTTCTCATATCAACGCTTGGTAAAATTCAAAATACACAAAATGCTTCCAGCGAAATACATATTTTAAAAATAATATATATGAACACGACCACGAAAGCAAAAAGGAAAGATGAAAATAATCGAATATAAGAGAGAGAGAGAGAGAGAGAGAGAGAGAGAGAGGGAGAGAGATAAAAAGGGCGGCGTAACTCAACATTTACAAAAGCAATATAGAAAATCAGCTAAGAATGAAACAACAGAAAGAGCGATATATATCTATACAGATAGAAAGAGGTCGGGAGAGAGAGACAGAGAAAGAGGGGGAAAGACTGAGTCTGCAGCCAGTAAATCATTTACGTATTAAGTGTTAAAGAAAATCATTGAATTTAATGCTGTCATCAAACAGATTATAAACATATGCAAGCATTTGGTTGTACTATATACATGAGTAATTTCGCCAATTCAGCGAGAGACAAACAGAAAGAGACAGAGGGAGACAGACAGAGAGAGAGAGAGTAGAGAGAGATAGAGAGAGATAGTGTGAGCGAGAGAGAGAGAGTGGGGATATAGGTTTCTGCAACATACGTCACGACTTCTTGTTGCTAATAATCGATCGACAACTTGTTAATCACAATGTCAACGAGTTAAGTAAGTAGTTAAGAATCATTACTGGAGTGGGCAATAAATCAAAAAAGAGACTCCTAATGACACTTGAAATATTAACTACAAAGTGTGTACTTTTTTTTTATTAGGAATTTAGTGGGCAACATTGCGTTGATAAAACGTCGCGTAACGGTGCGTGGATTTAGATTTGATTTTGAGTTTGAGCGCATTTTATTTGTCTCAGCATTATACGATTTATTTATTTATAGACCTTTGCCAAGGTGTGGTGCGCGGCGTTGACTGTGATAGCGACTGCGGCAGGAGCAGCGGCAGAGGCGTCAAGTTGATGTAGCTTTTTAGCTAAAAAAACACGCGACAAAAACTTGAGTGCAAATTGGCAAAGTAAAAAATGTGTACAACGTTTTAATTGACGGTAGCTTAAGGGGCACACACGCACACACACACACACACACACACACATGTACACGAACAAATACACACCCACACGCACAATCAATAATTCAATTGAAATTGGCACAAACATAAAAACAGAACGATCCAAATTGAAGGCGAAAATGTTGCGGAAGCATTTTGAAAGCGCGTCGATTATTCAAACAGAAACAAAAGCAAAAACAACAACGAACTTGCTGCTAATCAAAAGCTGCACGAATGTTGTAAGCACCCAGCAGCAACAATAGCAACAATAGCAACAACAAAACTAACATCAACAGCAATCACTAATCAAAAGTGAGCACTGTGGATGGCCCGGTCTGCGGGGTGGGTGGGCTGCTCATGGGTGTAGCTAAGTTAAAGGTACTAGCTCACACACACACACACACACACACACACATATACACGCACATGTATGCTCGCAAGCAGCGATTGGAATATACCCTATAAACACATTAAATATGGCTAAGTACGTTATGCTAAAATGGTAATAAATTATGCAGAATTTCAATCACGAAACTTGCATTTTAATATTTTGCATTTTTTTTTATTCAATCAGGTTTAAAGCTCTTTCAATTACTTGAAATATATAAGCATTTACACAATGCCTAGCTGCAGGGTATTTCACAGTCGAGCATTTGCAATGCCCACGTTTTTGTGCGCTATTGTTGCTGGCAGAATTCATTTTAAATTGAGAAAAATCGGAGCTACTGGCACGAAATCACGAAAAGTTTTAATTATTTTCTAACAGGCAAACACACGCAAACAAAGCAAGAGGGGGAAGCAAAGGGGATGGGTGAGAAAGAGAGACAGTGTGTGCGTGTGTGGGAGTAAGAGACAGTGCCGAGCGTATATGTACATATGTATATACATATGTATGTATGTATGTATGCATCAATGTATGTACATATACATGGATGGGTGCGATGGTTGTTGTTAGGGTTTGCTGAACTTTTCTAGGCATGCCATTTCATATACATACATACTTGCACACACACGTACATACATACTCGTACATATATGCATACCTACATATTTACATACATACATACATACATAGGAAGCGAGTCTCTAATAAGAGTACCAACACTTATACCACCTATATCTACATGTATGTGTTTGTTTCGGATATTAAATACGTTCAATCGTTTATTGTGTGTTATGTATGTGGTGTGTGTGTGTGTGCCTGTGTGTGTGTGTGTGAGTATGGTGTGCACATAGCGGCGGCAATTTGTGGTCATTTCCTTTTCATCAGCTTGTGAAATTTTTCTATTTTATTGCTGGTTCCTGCAACTTGAGCAGCGTACGTGCAGATGCTCAAATTACGCACACACACATGTGCTGTCTTCTGAGGAATGTTGCGATTAGAACATTCGCACACACTCACAGACACACACAATCGCACGCACATACTCATAAGACAGGAGGGCATAAATATTTTTTGTAGCTCGCTTTCAAGCAGTTGCTTTTAGACCAAATATTTTTCAGTGAGCTGCCGCAGCTGCTGCTGCTTCGTTCGTCTGCTTTGACTCCGTTCGCTTGGGTCTGAGGTCAGGCCACGCCCTATTGCCCCACATTGGGCCATTTGGTGTGGAAGGGGTGGTGGATGTGTATTGCTGGTCATGTTGTGGGTGTGTTGTGTGTGCTGGGTGCCGTGTTCTTGTGCGGATACACCCGGATACCTGAATGCCTAAGTCGAAGCTACTGAATGATTAGGTATACGCCATCGTGTCCACATACGTGCGATTCCCTCATATGGCAATCGACTACTTGAAAGTAGCTCAAATTCTCAAAAATGTTAACGTTCTCGAAATTTTGAGCAGGCCTCACTTGTTGAAGCCTGAGCTAAAATTGAATTTCTGCTTGCATTATGACGACATAATTGAAAGACAAGCATTATTTATTAGTGCAAAATTCATCCACGCCACTTGACAGGTGAATATACATGCATATATGCGTAGTTAACAGAGAAACTGAAGCATGGTTTATTAATTCTCGAAACTCGTTTATCATTTTCGAGTTCTCAGTCAATTTCCGAACTTTTCTGATTCTGACAGATGTTCTGACAAATGACTATGCTATTTTCCATATTTTTACAATAAAGTATACTAGCTTATATGTGATGAGAGAAGCTTAATGATAACTGCTTTTGACTTTTCTGGATGTGTTTCAAATATGCATTCGAAATATATTTGAGCATAGAAAATCAGCGACGCTGTTTAATTGATGATATCTGTCTTAAAAACATTTGACCTGGAGGCAGTCAACTAGCTATTTAAAAAAACTATATCAAAATGTTCAAGTTTTAACTTCTTTCAACTGTTTCAAAGCGATGGAATTTTTTAATTTTATGTGTGCGCTGCAAAGTTCAGAATCGCAGAGCAAATATTTCAAATAAAATGCATAAATTGTGGAATGCAATTAATAAACACACACACAAATGTCATGGCTATGTGGCTGTGTGTGGGTGTGGTGTTGTCTGTGGCTGTGTGTGGAAGTGCGGTTGGATGTGCATCACCGAAATGAATGACAAACTTTGCGCAGCTGCTTGAGCTGCGTTCTCTATGCCCCATTTGCATAAATATTGCCAGCAGCCCTGTCCTTTAAGTCCTTAAACACACACGCACACATACACACACACACCCACACACACATACACACCCGCAATAAACATAGAACCCTCGCATAGTTGCGTGCGGTCGCTAGGTGGCGCTGTAATCAACTGTGTCAAAATGCCAGCGTAGAAAGTCAAAAGTCGTCGACGTCGTCGTCAAGAGGCAACTGCGACAACAACAATAACAACGTCAACGACGTTGAAGGCAAGTCAAATTATTACACACACACTCACACTCACACCAATACAATGGCCCACACACGACATAAATTTCAAGGCAGGTGGCAAGCAGCATCCTAGGCACAAAAATTGAGGTTAAAAATGAGGCAAACGCTAGGGAAACAACCCAAAGTAAAAGCCAAGCGAAAACCAAACTAAAATAAAATAGGCAGAAAACTGAAAGGGCAAGGTGTGTGTGACTAAAATATACCCTGTATCCCTGTATGAGGAGGATAATGGAATATATGCATCGACAAAATCGTTATACAAATGCTGTTAGATATATAAATATTTGGATAAATCGAAAGAAACGCAATAGATTAACGGCTAGCGAGAGATATAGCTGTATACAGATGGACGAATGATGCTAAATAGTCAGATAAACTGATGAATAAGCAGGCAGACAGATGTAATCCAATCCAATACTTGGATATAGATTGATAGACGCACGGCTAAAAAAGGGAGATTAGCAAGACTAAAAATAAAGCCAACGCTAACTAACACCTTATACCCCGCATTACACCAATTTACAGGGCATACCACAACGAAGTGAAGGGAAACAAAATGAAAAGGAAAAGCTGACAGTTTGACGAACGTTGCCAGGTGCCGGGCAAGGCGAGCCGAGCACATATGTCCCATGTGCGGATGTCTATGCGTGTGTGTATGTGAATTAGTATGTGTGTATGTGTGTAGCAGACAGGTGTAAAAGCAGCGGCAGCCGTCGAAAGTATTCGCCGTGTTTTGCTTGTTGTAATTGACACTTAAACTCAAAATTTGACGTGAATTTCTGAAGCACAGCGCAAAGCGCAGCAGCAACAACAATGGCGACTGCCTCTCAAAAGCGTGGAAAGGCATAGTTTGGATAATGGGTGAGGGGGAGGGGTTGGGGTGGGGGGATGGATGCAGACGATTGCCGGCCAGCGGCAATAGCAGCAACAATAATGCAATTCAAGTGACGCTTTCGAGGCGGAAGTTCTCAAGCTGCAGCCGAGACAAAACACACACAGCGACACACACACAGTCGTAATGAATTGTTATTTGAACAAACTTGGATGTGCATTGGGCTGGGGTACAGGGTGTAGGGAGTGGCAGCCGGGTTTTTGCTTAGCCTCGATTCAGTTGCTATTAACTTTAAAAAAATAAGTATACGCTGCATACTTTTGTGCGCCACATGCGAACGAATTTAATGCCAGCTGAAAGCAGATGTTACAAAAGCCGCGCATTAAATTCACCTGCCTCCCCAAGCCACTTCGTGCGACAGTCGCAGCAGCTTTCTACACACACACACACATATACACACACACACGCGCGCACACACATACACCAACACACTTAGAGTAGCAGCAGCTAAATTTATTGTTTGCGCCGGGCAACATTTTTAGTGCGCCAGTTGCCTTTGCTTTGATTAAAGTAAAAATTTGCGCACACATGTGTGTGTATGTGTCTGTGTATGTGTATGTGTCTGTGTATGTGTATATGTAAATATATATTCTCACACACGCAAAGCTAGAGCAGATGCATAGTTATGTTTGTCATTTAACACATGTAATGCCGCGCCAATGGCTTTTGTTGTTGGCCGCCTGCTGTGAAAATGCGCGAATATTTAATGGCAACAACAACATGCCACATGCCACAAGATGCTCAAGCGTTATGCATAGTCTTGGACTGCCAGCAACAACAACAACTCTCAGTGTAATATGTGCTTGTGTGTGCGATTGCGTGTGTGTGCAAAAGAGTGGCGTTAAAATGGATGTACCGTTACTTTTATGGCACTATGCTAATGCCCCAAAGAATGTTCCTTATGGCTTACTTACATAGATACCTATACATATGCTGATGTGCATACACACACACTCACACACCCACACACACACAAGTCTTAAATGCAAGTGGTTAGCTTTAACTCTACCTAAGCGACAAGCAGGCTGGCAAACGATCTGGCAACTCTGGCGTCACAAGTTCTGAACCATATATGAGATGGCAGCAAAAAACAGTTTTGAAGTTTTTTTTTATCAAAATTAAGTGCAGCATTCATTGGCCGAAAAATCAACACTTAAAATTCTCAATTGGTTGAATATTGGATGTGCTTTGCTTAATATGTACTGCTGTCGGCGGCCCCATTCAAGGGTTCTCCTTTGAGTGTCAGACAATTCTGACAATTTCATTGAGCTGTTGAATATTTAAGCAAACACGATTCGATTACATTTCACATTTGACAGCACTGAACAGTGTTTGCTGAACAAAAACAAATTGGTCGTTGACAATTAAATATGCATACATCTCACATACTCTGGACCACATTCCCATAGACTTCAAGTGCCGCGTAATTAATTAAACCGTTTTTCAACCCGCAAAAATGTGTGTGTATTTTTGTGTGTACATATTAAGGGATAATCAAAATTATAAGTGAAACCTGAAAGCGATATATGATATATTTGGGTAATAAGAGGTCTTACAGTAGAAGCGCTTCGTAATCAGTATAACTTTTACGATTTGCTATTATCACAAGTTGTATAAACTTAAACAGACCAATCTTTAATTAATTTTTTGGTTTCCAAATCTATTTAAATGTCAATTTGAACAGTTTACCAACTATCATTGAGATTTAGCAATATTTAACTGAGTCCTTGCACACTGCATATATGAATTCATAGCGTTGTTTAACACTAAACAGCAATCTGTCAAGATATAAATGTGTGAATCGTCAAATATGCAGATGGGGTGCATTTCTGTTGCTTGTGTCACACACAACAGCGACACAACTCTATTAACAGGCGTCACACACACACACACACACACACACACACACACACACACACACACACACACACACACACACTACACACACACACACACACATATATGCATGTTAACTGCTCTGACTGGCAAATTAATATATTTGAAGCGAGTTATCCCTTAATGCGGCGTCCCGTCTTTCAGTTCCTTTTCTGCCAGCCACACGCGGCGTATACGCAACTTAATGCCCTGTGAGTGTGTGAAGGTCACCAGCGACTGTGTCAACTGTGTGGCACCCAGCTGTCTGAGAGTTGGCTACCAGTGGCCCTTTATCCGTTCCTCCCCCTCTACACTTTCCTCTCTTTGCTCTCCACGCAGTCACACAATGCCCGCGGCGCCAGTTTGTCTGCCGTTTTGGGCTGTCGTTTGTTTTGTTAATGAGCAAGGGTCCCACCCTTTGCCCTCCTCTGGCTCACATCTATAAAAATAAATAATTAAAACCAAGTGTGTGTTCCTCTGGTTGAGTTAAGCAAAGTCCACTGCAAATTACCATTGCGTTTATTCTTAAATTGTTATTGAAATGAAACGGAATGAAAACGGAACCCGACAAGATTGTGCATTTTTGTACGTTCCGCTTTTCGCTGACACATTTGGCAATTAATTTTGCAAAATTTATTCAACTGCGGTTTAGCTTTCTCTGCAGCCTCCAATGGTTGGTGCTGCTGTTGTTTTTTTCTTTGTTTGTTGTGTTTTTTGTTTGGTTAAAGAGCACGTCGGAAACCGCAGAACATAGTTTGTCTGGTTGCCTGCTAAAATGTGGGGGAGGGGCAGCACAGGAATTAGGGCTAGGAGCGGTTAATTTGTGGTATTTGAATTTTTGGTTGCCAAGTGCAAGTTACGTTTCCGTTTCCGTTTTGACACCTGCGGCTGGGCTCGGCTCGGCTCGGATAGCTTTACCTTCTATACACATGACCCCTAACCCGTCACACCCATTAAAACCGCACGTTTTCGCATTGGCAACTAAATGTGGCAACCTTTTTGCTGATTTGGGGCAATGCGTTTGTGTATTGTGGGAATATTGGATGAGTCTTTGGGACACCAAACAATGTGGAACTGTAGAGCTATCGATAAAGGAAAATTCGTTTCACAAGTTTATTAAATAATATTTAAATCGAATTATGATGGAAATATATACCGATGCATAGGAAATTCTACAAAGATTATGGCCATACACGTAGCTTTGTGTCTGTGAGAGAATATATGACAAGGATCTACGGGATAGAGACTAGTTTACATTTCCAAATGTGTGTTTTGTAGTATCACTATAGAATACAAGTTATTCATTGGTAACTTAAAGTGGCTATTTATCCGGTTCTATAGAAGATTCCAACATTATTACAGTTGCACAAAATAACACAGCTGTCAGGGAAAGTGCAAAGCTTATGTGCCGTGATTTTGGCTTCCACAGCTCGTGTATTTATAATGAGTTTTCACTTCAGGGGTGTGTGTGGCAGTGTGAGTGCGAGTGTAATTGGTATATATGTATGTTTCAATGCTCCATTTTTTTCCGTCGCCCAGTTGAAGCTGTTCATTTCCTGGTTAAATTCATTGCCAACGAAAATTTACGCAACGGAGTATCGCCCTCTTGGTACTTGTGTACTTAGTTTGTCCCTTTCTGGCGGCACTTTTCGCACTTTGGCTGTCGTTTTTATTCCCATATTTATTTCTTTTTTTTTTTTTTTGGTTTTTGGCTGGCTTTTTGTTCATTTGGCTTTTTGTGACCTTTTGGAAGCCGCTTTGCTACCAGACCATAAATTTTGAGCTGGAGTGCCCAGAGAGTTGGGAAATCGCAAAATATCAAAAAACTTTCATTTGAAGTGTATATGTATGTGTGTGCTTGTCTATATATGTGTGTATGTGTGTGCGTGTAAAAGTTGTACAGGTCTGTTGTGATCCCTTTGCGCCCACTTTTGCCCTTTCTTTTTCCTGCTTTCCTTTTCTTTCATTTTGCATAAATTAACAAGAAGGCTAAAATACGAGCACTTGGTCAACAGTTTTTGCAATTTAGCCATATTTATTTTGCGTGTGTGTGTAAGTGTGCTTATGTATATGTGTGTGTAGAGTGTTGCTGTGCTGGTGTGTGCCAATTGGCACTCAACAAGCCAGTTAACCTTGTCACTCAGAAGGCAACTGTTAAATCTTGTTGAAGTGTTCGAGTGCTTTTGAATGAATAATTTCAACTCTTGCTGAATCAACATTTTTAGCCAAAATGGGGAATTATGTATGAGATGCACACCGTTTTGCCAGAGCTAACATAAAGTCATAAAATGCAAATCAAATCAATGATGCAACATAGAGTGGATTAACTAATTGATACAGGTGGATGACATTTAACAGGAGGCAGTTAAATGGCTTATATGTTATTTATAAATTGCCGAAGCATCAATCGATTAGGTTATGTTAAAAGCACTAATCAGTTGTTGCTCAGCAAAAACTGAGTGGCCTTATGCCAATCAGTATGCTCGCAACATTGTCTCTGAGAATAGGACTCATAGTTCGCTGCTTTTCCAGATTGACGAGCTGTGCATGCGCCTGGGAAAGCTGGTATAGGTCCGCATAGTATTCCATGCCGGGGATGCCAACCGCATTGAAACTGGCCGATACCTCGGTACAGTCAATGATCGAGGTCTTGAGGGGGGTTACCAGTAGTGTCGAATAGTACGGTACCTTCTTTCCCTCCATGAGCTCCCTGAGGAGCAGCACGGCGGTCCGTGAGCCAGCCAATAGATTCCATCGCGACCAGCTAAAGTTGTGCGAGAGGGCCAGTGTGGAAATGCAGGCATACGTATGCATTTCCATGACATAGTTTTTCTCGCATGAGCCCTCCGTATAGCAGAAGGCATCCTCATCCGGAAAGATATCGACAGCGGAGAGAATCAGTGTCGCCTTCAGCTCGGCCAAGGACAGGGTCTTGCCAAGCATGTCCGTAATGACCTGAGTGCTGCCACCCTGGAAATTATTAACAGTGTAGCCGGACTCGGTAATGGTCATGTCCAAACTGATTAGCGAGGCGGTGAAGCTAAAGAGTATTGTGCCCGGACTGCAATGCAAAGCAAAACTACGAAAAATGATGGTTTGTGAGAGTGGTGGTTTCTTACTTCTTCAAATCAGGTCGCAGATCCCAAGTTTGATAGGGCATATTGCTATATTTATTCAGGGCGAAGCCAAAAATGCCTGTGTTGTGGTAGAGTAGTTTAATTTGTCAGGCGATAACGATGGTTGTAAACTGAGTCACAAAATGTGCACAATATTTTGGGCATGTGTACAATATCTATTTGGGACGTTGCTTACCCAGTCGACCCGTGCGGAATTGTATGGAGAGCTTGTCCTCATTGAACTTGGTGTCGTGCACATCCCGTGTGCTCCATTTGCCCTGAGTGATGGCCGCGGTGCTGCTCAGCTTTTGTCTGCGACTAGTGGGTCCAAGCGGAGGCAATGAGAAACAAGTTTGAATAAGTTAGTTTAGATATTGTTGATGTGTAGATATCCTGCACCCAAGCTTTTACCCTTCATACATTGAATATCATATTGAAAATAAATCGAATTGGAAAATGCGCTTTGGTAAATATGAAAATACGAAAATACTTGTTGCCTTATTTCTTAAATAATATTGATGAAATTGTTACGATTGATCAAAATTATAATGGTAGTATCAGTAATAATTGTGGCTACTGTTGATATCGGAAATCGATGCTTATCGATATACTTCTTCGTCGTATGGCTAACGAGATTTGATATACCACATCAAGTCTATAAGGACTCCGTACTACTACGATAAACGCTGTCTGTCTGTCTGTCTGTCTGCCTGTCTGCCTGTTACATACCTTTGCAAAACTCGACGATACCCTGCTTGCCCGATTTGAATGGGAACAGGGTTTCAACAAAGAGAGAAGGAAGGATAAGTTAATACGGATTTACATACGCTTCACTATCGCAGTTGTCACTATTGCTGTTTCTGCTCAGCACCTGTTGTAAAGTGCCGCCAGTGGAGGACTCTCCGCCCCCGCCGGCGTCGCCGCCCTCGAGCAGCTCGAGGAGGCTGTCCTCGTTATCGTCATCGTCCTCGCTGCTGTCCAGACTTTCCGCAGCGGACTTTGGCGTCGTCTCCGTCTCGTTGGTCTTCAGCTGTGTGTCCCGCACAAAGGAGATACCCGTGTAATAGGCAAAGGCGGCAGCAGCTGCAGCTGGCTGCAGAACTTCAACAAGCTCCTGGCTAAGTGGACGCACGTCTTCTGTTAGATTCTCCTCGGTAACGTCGTGCTGTGAGCCGCTGGCTGAGAGCTGCTCTGATATTTGATGCAAAAGCTCCTCGTGCTGCTCACGGGGCAGCTGCATACGCCACAATCGGTCCATGTCCTCGATCAGCTGCGAGAACAGATAACATCCGCTGGGCGTCACGGGGGGTGGACGGGTCTGCGAACGAAACTTGAGCAGTTTGTCAAAGCAGAGTGGCGGAAATAACTCTGCCGGCCCAGCTGAATCCAGAAACTCAGCACCAATGCCAATGGACTTGCTCGCTGGCTGTGTGGAGTCCGTTTGTTGTTTTGCTGTTGCTGCTCCTGTTCCTGTTGCAACATCCTGCTTGGCAGCTAAACGCTGACCGATTCGCACATGAGTTTGACGTGCCAGGAACATCACCTGTCGCTGCGGCTGTCCGTTGCTTGACTGCGGCGTCTGTTGCTCGAGGCGCACACAGAAGCCCTGCGGCAGTCGCGGCACCACATAATCCTTGACAAGCCCATATAGATCGATATTGGCAGGAATCGCGCGCAAATCGAAATCGCCAATTTCGCGCAGCGCTTGCGTTTGTATGGCGGCCAGATCGGATTTTTGGGAACGCTGCTGGTGCTTGGGTGGACCACGGGGCGAACTCTTGAGTGGACTGGGCTGTGCGTTCGTCGAGAGTGGTGTCGCCTCGGTGGGCGTGGCTGTGGTGGCCGCTGCTGTCGCAGTTGCAGTTGCAGCTGCAGCAGCAGCCAAATCGGGCTTAACGCCATCCGCCAGCTCCGATTCGAGTGTCTCGATGTGCGTCTCCCAGCGACAGGCAATCGGTGGCTCAAACCAAATCACAGAATCGGGCAGCCTGGAAGGCAAGTACATTATTCGAACTTGCTGCTTGCTTAAAAGCTATCAACTTACTGCAGAGTGACCAGAGCGAGTTTGTCCAGTGCCGCCTCAATCATGCGCATCTCGGCCTCAATCTCTTCGGGCAGTCGCCGCACGCCCGGCAACACCGGCGGCGGCGGCTTGTAGGTCTGATAATAATCCTTATGCACCAGACTGTTGGCCGCAGAAACTGCAATCAAGCATAATAACAGATCAGAAAGACAGTTGCCGAGCCTTCGACTTGAACTTGAACTGGCTGAGACCCACCGGTGCGTATAAAAGAGCGAGCATTGAGCTGCTTGTCCTGCTGCGGCGTCTCCAGGAAATCGATGCAATAGACGCCGCCAATGATGCGATACTTGCGCAGATTCACATCCGTTTCGAGCATGCCGTAGGCCTCCGGTCCGACGGCTCTACGACGCGCCTTATTCAGCTCATCTTCGTACTGGGCATAGAGCTTGTCGACATCGTAGCTGCGCTCACGCGGCGGCTGTGAGCTGGCCGAGTGCTGTTCCTGTGTCAGCTGCTCCAGCTCCGATAGCGGAATGTCGCGGGCGCATTCGTCCAGCATCGACTGCAGAATCTCTTTGCGTTTGCGCCACTCGCGTTTTGTTTGTCGCAGAATTGCTGAGAGAGTGAAGAGTTGAAAATATGGCAGATAAACGAACATAGCATGGCTTGGACAGATTATTTGGGTAGTCCACTGTAATCGATTCAGAGCTTCTAAATTGTATTCAGACTTAGTTATTTGATCCTTGCTTTATTGTGTAATGTATTTGTCATTTAATTGTGTGATTGAAATCGTTTCTGTTACAAAACCAGATTATTGCTGCAAATCATTATTACTTCTTTAAAAATGCACTTTCAAAACTAAATGAATATTTCTTGAATGCATTTAAGTTCGAAGAGACTTACTGGCATTCTCGGAACGTGCATGTCTCAGTTGAAAGCTGCTGCAGTAGTCACTGAAGTGATCGTAGTTCAGCCAAAGACCCCGCAGTGCCGAGCTCTGCAGCAGCACAGTGGGTGGCAGCGAGATGTTCATCTCGATGGTGGGAAAATCGATCTCGTTGTGAGCCGATTGCTCGCCTATGCGCGCCTTTGGATTGACAGCTCTAAATGCAGAGAGGGAGAGATCCGAATCAGAGATGGAGAAATGATATAGAGTAAGCTGATGCTATTACTATGACTACTACATTTGAGCATCCTTGGAAAATGTCCAAATAAAACTTTGGAATACAGGTGAGCTGTAGATGTGCTTGGAGACGCCTGGCCTATCGATTCTGCAATCAAAAGCTGTATTTCATTATGTCTGCTGTGTTAACCAAGTGCAAATAACTCACTCCATGTCGCGCTCAATGTGCGACATTGTCTTGTGGGTGAACTCATCCAGATGCTGTTTGAGGAACACTCGCATCTCCGTCTTTAGCTTGACTAGATCGGCGGCCACGTGAATAGACCGCGACCGGGTGTACGAAAGGGATTCATCCAGTTCGTTGAGAATCTGGCAGTTTATTTAGTGGAAAGCAAACCAAGGTGCGAAGTCTTTGATTCCAAACAATAGTCATGGAGTTTAGTTTACAGTACTCACGCCGAGCACCTCCTTGATCCGTTGCGCATAGACATCGCCGAGGTTGCCCTGCTGTTGCCGGAGCGAGGAGCGCGTCAGGTCCGGCACATTGGCATCCTGGGTGAGCAGGGTGCGCTCATCGGTGCGCAGCAGCCAGTTGCGTGCCTCGAGCTGTCGCTGGGCAATGTCCGCGTGCCACTGATGGATGTACTTGCGCAGATCACTGGGACTGGCCGCATTTGGCAGTCCATTGCAGCGCATGAACTTCTCCCAGTCGCACTCCTGCCGCTCGCCCGCCTTAATGCTCTCTATGGTGGTGTGCACGGCGTCGAAGAACTTCATGCTGTCCTTCAGCTGAGCGCGACGCAGACGATTCTCGGCTACCTCCTGCTGTTGGCGATGCTTGGCCTGCTCCATTTCCAATTTCTTGCGCTGACGCGCCTCCTCCAGCTTTTTTAGTCTGTATGCGGAGATGAGGTGGGAAAGTATGGTTATATCTGCGACTTAATACAAAAAACAAATGGTCCACTAAGTCATCTAGCTTCCATTGCATTGCATTGAATTACTTTTTTTACGAGATAGGAAAACCGATCTTACGAATATTTTAACCTTTGCAGGAAGTTTTATCATTTTATTGTGAAGTTTTATTTTGTAACGCATTGAAGAAGAAGTATCCGACTAGATTTGTGACATGCATTCTTGCAGTATCAGCATCACTAGACATTTCCTTAGTTATAGGAAAACTTGAAATATGTCAAAGCTGGCTGCATCTGATCACTATATCTTAAAGCTGTTAAAGGACCGATCGGTCGAAGGATGTGTTCTTGTATAAAAAGGTAATCAGACCAAACTGAATAGTTGTTTAGAAGTGAACAGGTGGGCTCTGGTCTGTGAGGGTTTGCAATCTTCGGCGTGGCTAAGATAGCCAATATTTCTTGTTTATGATATTATTTTATAATTTTTTAAAAATTATTTTATTGTGATTTCACAAACTTTTCCTTTTCCATTTCGATGCGGAGCAGTTCGGCCTGTTCGGCCTCGAGACGGGCCTTCTCCTTCTTTGACAGCTTTTTCTTTGGTGGCTATAATTAAATTGTATTATTTATTAACGGTATTTAATAACGGCTTCGATGTCACGCAAACTCCTTTGCCCTCCTACCATCGTATAGTGTGCTTGCTGTCCTTTTACTTGCGTTTCCGTTAGCTGCCAAGTGTCAATTGCCAATTGCCGCACAGTTGCAACTAGCTGTGCAATGTGCCACCAGTCACCAGCTAATCTACCAGTTGGCATGTATTGATCCAACTTGCGGCAACTATAGCTACTACCTGTTGTTGCCCATGTTTGGGTTGTTGCCAAGTTGTTTCCATTGCCCACGCTCTCCTGGGGACTACAAAGCTTTCACCGCCTGAGCTTCAAATTCAGCATCAGCATCTGCTTGAGCTTGAGCTGCTGCAACAGTGGCAACCACGGTGTCCCTTAATTAAATATTCCACTGGGGATCTCAGCTTAGTACACTTCAGATTTTTCCCTCGCTTTTTGCACTTTTAACTCCCCAGAGCAGGGTTGAGAGGTGGAGTAGGAGAAGTGGGTTGTGGTTACCATGACGAAGGCGTCACTGGACTGGATCACAGTTGAGTTGTTGCTGCTGCAAGCGATAAACTTAACAACGCTGATTATTCTCGCTTTTGTCCCCAATGACTCCAAAGCCAAATGTGTCAGACGCCTTGTCACGCCCACAAATTGTTATTTGATGTTAATTAGTATGTGCCGGCACTAAAGATGAGTAACGAACGAAAATGTCGACCCCAATTATTTCGGGGCACCAGCCCTCATGGCCGTCAATCGAAAAATGGGAGTATAAAATATGTTATGGCCCTTCTATGTGATTCAGCGTTCCATGATATCTTACGAGATTCGCTAATCTGTGACCCACATTAAGTTAAAATATCTTCAAGCGCCATCAAAATATATTGATGATGCATTTTGCCAGGAAAATTGGCACAATCATCATTTTCAATTACTGATTTTTATTTGATTTTTACTCAGTGGAATTCGCTTAAGCATTTAGTGTTCACCAGTGGCTGATTCCGGCTTATGTGATATCAAAGTTGTTTGAGAGATATTATATCAAGCTCTGCAGTACTATTTATTTCTTTTTGAAACTAATAAATTTTGTGCATTTTTCAACATTTTTTTTTTCATTGTGTTTGTTTTTTTCAATAGAAAATTCAGAATGCTATGCACGCGATTTACCTCCATTTTCCATTATGCGTTCAAAAAAAAACTTTGTCTACGTCCTGATTCTGGCTCTAATGGTATTACCAGTTCACCAGTTTCCTATTTTACGCCTAATTTGAACTTGTTTTTTTGTTTGCCAGTATCTGACACGACACTCGCCTTACTCCCCTCGCATTCTCTCTCTCTCTCTCTACTTTAGCTGCTTTAGATAGCATACACTTTTTTTGAAGCAGGCTGTGGTTGAGGGGAGGTGTGTGGTTGACTGAGGTGCGATGGGGTAGGAGTGGGAAGCAGGTAGCAGTAGCAGGGTGACTACGACGGTTAATTACCAGGCAATTTAAATAGCAGGTCATAGCAGTCTGAACAGTGCCGCAGTACCGCGATGTCAGCTCACATTTCACATTTAAAATCTTTTCGGCTAATTGCCGAGTGCGGAGGCAACCCCCGCTAATCAACTTAATGAGCAGCCTTTTGGGGGCAGCGAGCAAAGCGACTACAGATTGCAACAGCAGCCAAAACGTTTTGTTAATCAGATTCGAGTGGCATATTATATAAAGGAAGTGTCCATTTTGATAGTGCGAAAATAAGAAGGAATAATTGTAACATTGCCAGCGTAGTCTGAAAATGTTATGGAATACCAGCTTGCTGAGACGGGGCATTTTTCGTGTCTACTTTTTTCGAACGCTGACAAGATGGAGCAGATCGTGTTATTTTTATGTCTGAAGCGAAATAATAATATGGATACAAAAAATCCGTCAAAACAAAATGTTCTATTGATTTTACAATTCTTACAGTTTAAAAATATATATATATATATATATGTAAATAAATGCATTAAAAGTGTTATTTATTGCGGGAACTTGATGTTGTAGCTGAAGCTGTGACTGCGTATATGGCTCGTATATGATATAAGCCTTTTCTGTAAGCTGCGGCAAGGCTGCGCCAGCTGGTCTTTTGTAATATATGCATGGATACTATTTGGCCTCAGTCGTGTAAGTAAAATTGGTTGGCATGCCAATAAATGATGAAGCCGCATGCGTAATTAGCTGCGTTCTTTTTAGGCACGCATTTAACAGGTTTTCCTGCTGCCGTTAATTTCAATTCATTTTATTTCTCTTTTGTGTGGTGCCTGACACAAAGATGCGAGCTGCTCAAGCGTAAGCTGGCTGAGTAGTGGCTGCACAATAAAAATTTATCATACGCAGCGTTGACGTTGACAGATCGTTGAGCTGAAGCGATGCCGACAGGCGACAAGCGACGAACGACAAAAGGACAAAGGACAAGCAGCGACAGCAGTCGCAATCATGAGTAGGAGGACAACTTGGAGTAAGAGAAGGACATCTGCCGTGCTCGTGCGATGTGATGTTGATGTGGTGGCACATTCTCACTGAATGCGGCACGCTTCAGCGCATTTTGCAATATGACAAAAAATTTGGTGAATATGAATCTGCTGCGCTGCTTGCGTCCTGCTGGCAAAGTCAGCTTCAGCTCAGCGCAACTCAACTGAACTGAGCTAAACGGAGCTCTGCCTCAACCACTGCCTTTAAGGCAGCTGATGCTGTTGTCCTTAACCCAAGTAAACTGGGTTTCAGCATATTTTAATTTCTCTCAACGGACAAATTTTCTATTTGTTTATTCATTTTTCTCAGTAAGTAATTCGGTTTTACTATGGGCTATATGAGCTAATAATATCATTTGAGTAACTGGTTGTTGAATTGCGGCTAAGGTTCATGTTCCGGTTCCCGATTTCAATCGTCAAAATCGCACTTCCGGTTTCGGTTTGATACTTTGATAGAATCTCATGCACTGACTTTTATACATTTTTTTGATCTATGATCTAAGTTGCAAATTTGACATAATTTCTCAAAGCAGCCGTTGAAACGTTGCATTCTGCAAAGCAAAATTGCAAGATTAAATGTTGACAAGAGCGTGGAAGTGAGAAAATTCACATGCCTTACGTGTGTGTGTATGAGTAATGTATTCTGATAAGCACATACGTTACTCACTCCCATTTTCACTTGAACATTTTCTCAATTTCGCAGTTACTGTAGGGTTAATGCAGAAACGTTGCAGTTGCCATACGCTTCTCCGAGGGCCCGATTCATTTTAATTTGTATGTCATTTTTTTCTTTCTTTTTGTCTATATTTTAGTAGAGGATATTTTCGCTTTGTACTGAATTGAGTGGTGCACAGAGTACATATCTAAGATCTTTGTTTTTTATTTAGAAGATGAACTTAATAACTGAAAAAATCTTATTTCTCGTTAAATTTGGTTTTGTATAATAAAGTGTGTATTCAAATTCTTGTCTATCAATGCGTATGAACGGGCTGATCTCTAAGAATATAAGAGCGAGAGATCTAAAGGAACTTAATTTTCTTTACACTACGTGTGGATCAAGTTTGATTCATTTCTCGATAGCTCTCATGCAAATATCGATAAAAATCTATTGCCGATGTGAATACAAGCTAAAAAGGTATTGATCCACTGTTAGAATATATTTAGTGTGTTGGTGTGAAAATCAATAACGTGATTGACTTCTGATAGATGAAAACTTGGGTTCAGGGTATCACCTAGTCGAGCTGTGTCGACCAGCGTACTCTTAATTCTTTGTGCTTTTTTTTGCCAGCTTCGTGACAAATTGCTGTTCGCATCGTTGTTCAGATGCTTCTGAGGCTGCTGATGAGACTGCTGCTGGCGTGGAAAATTGCCAGCTAGTTAGGCGTGCAACTTGCCAAAGGCATACTGCAGCTATAAGCACATACGAGAACATAGGGGCACATAAGGAAAAAATAGGATGAGAGACAGATGCAGGCACACAATGACAAGTGCAATGAAAATTAATTACAGTCAATTTTACTTTAATATGCATATGTGTGTGTGAGTGTGTGTGGGTGCGAGTTGCTTCCTGGCCAGATTTTTAATTATGCCTTCAAAGACAGTGGGCAACCAGCAACTAGCTGCCCAGAGGGGTGCCCACAACGCCATCCTCAGCTCTTGGCCTGCGCATGCAGAGTGCGTTTGTGTGTTATGACCACTCATAATGTGCATATTACGACGTTTATTGCAATGTGCACATCAGAAGACAAACACACGCACACACACACACTCCCTCCGCCCCACGCAACCCACCCGCTTCGACTATGCTTTGGTCGCAGCAGCTGTCAATTTTTGTCTTTGGCCGTTGCAATCATGGCCAACTTAGTCCCCAGCAAGAGTCTGCCTCTGGCTCCTTCTCTGTCAACTTTAGCCGCTATATATCCATGCCATTTGATGCTGATGGAGCTGTCAGTTTTGATCGGCAACTGTTCAGTTCTAGCATGCCAGTAAAGGGGGAAACCAATTTAAGCATTGCTCACATATTTCTTCTCTTTGAAATACAATAGTATCGAACAACAGCAGGTGCGTTTCTTAGTTTCTCAACTAAACACTACATTACAAAATATTGAAGACAAATACAAATAGTCTACAGTTAGAGACTTATAGAGAGAGAGAGAGAGAGACAGAGAATTGTTCTTATTAAATTGTTTACGTGTTTGTGGAATTATTTGAAGTTGTCTCAATAAAAGTTTCCGTAGCTACAAAAAATCATTTTAGGGCAACCCAAGAACGGATGTCTGTAATACAGATTATGTGAATATTATTTATTAAAATAGGTTGTTAAAGCGGAACCGTTAGCCGAATCCCTTTTTTCATTACCTTTATTACCTTTACCGCAACCGTGACATGCCACGACAAGAACTCGATCCGGAATCGTAAACCGTAATCGTTTTGACATCTGTATTTGATTAAATACTTTATAAACGCATTTCACGTAATTACTTTCCATATAAATAAAAATATATTATTATGTTATTTGTGAATACACGTCGTTAATATGTTGAGATTTCAAATTGCAAACTAAAATTGAAATTAAATTCTGATTCTTCTCTTGCAGCTGTTATTTATGCCGGATATCATACTCATATCGCCAAAAATTAAACCAAAAACAGAAAAGGAAAGAAATATAAGCGGAAAATTTCGAATAATTGTGAAACCTGAATGTAATTAGTTTTTTTTGATAAATACTCAGAAATGATAATAAAGGATAAAAGCCCAAAAAGCAAATCGAGGCCAGCCGCAATTTAGCTAGAGACATATAACTAATAACAAATAATCTAAACACAAATGCAAATATACAAATGAAAAATAATAAATAAATAATGCAAGGCAATAATAACTAATAGATTACAAATAATACATAATGAGCAACTCGTATTTATTAGCTTGAATGCAAACTAAGTTTTATTAGCTGAATAATAAAATTGACACAAAATAAACACTTAACAATAATTAGAATTAAAACAAGAAACATATAAATTAATAATTAGAAATTGATGCATCAAATTATAAGAAAATAATTTAAATTAAATAAAACCAATTTACGCCATTGTGATTCCTAATTTTAGACATTATGCGTCAAGAACTAAATAAGGCTTAAGCTAAAAGAAAATTTTAAATTTAAATCAAACCAAAAAGTTGTAACACACAATAAATAACGCATCTAAAACCGAAGCTTTAAACAAAACAAACAAATTAATAACAAAAAAAAAAACAAGCAACCGCAAACAGAAATCGCGCCAAAAACAAATGACCAAAAATAAATGCTGCAGAAGTTGATGGGCAAAATATTTACGAAATAACTCAAAAACATAACTAAATTGCAAATCATAACGAAGAAGCAGATTGATGAAGTAGCAACACACCACAAACACAAAACAACACAGAACGCAACGCCAGCCGCCCACAGCAACAGCAACAACAAGCACAGCAACAGACAGACAGCAACGCCAACAACAACTAAACCACAATAAACTCTGAGTTGAATTCCATCCAATATTATAACTTGCAACGCAAAATTTGTGCAGCCTCGTAAGAGTATGCAGCAGAATTTGTAATGCTGCTGCTAGCAACAGCAACGGCAACAGCAGCAGCAGCAACACCCAAAATAACAACAAAAAAGCATCCAAGCTTTTGTGTGCTCTCCTCGCACTCTCTTTCACTGTCTCTCTCTATCTCTCTCTTCTGCAAATCTTCAATACTACAGTTGTAAAACACTATAAAAAAGTAAAGCTAAAGCTGAAGCCTATGCAATTATCGCCGCGTTCTACGTCAGGTTTCTAATCAAGTCGCGCGTTTTGGATAAGCTGCCAGTGCAACGCCCAAGCCGCCAAGATGACAATGTGGCAGAGCGGCGGGATGG
Organism: Drosophila basisetae; assembly: GCA_035041595.1. Lineage (NCBI taxonomy): Eukaryota > Metazoa > Arthropoda > Insecta > Diptera > Drosophilidae > Drosophila > Drosophila basisetae. The sequence goes on from JAWNLB010000115.1 coordinate 2,770,526, forward strand.
GAGGCCATGGCTCCCAGAACAATCCATGGATGAAACTGATGGGCATCGTGCACAAGGAGCGCCGCCATACAGAGAACGTGCAAAGTCAGAGCGGCTCCAACGAGCGGAACTTGAATCAGTAAGTATACCGATTAAGATGATCTCATTTAAGATTCAGTAGAAATGTTAAGAAGAACCTCTGTATTCGGATTTCGATTTGGTGGATCTCTATAAATATTAAGGGCAACTTTATTATTTATATTATCAAATATTAAATAATTATCTATGCATTAAACTTGATATTGAACTTCATCTGTGCATTTTATGCTTAAAATATCACCACAAGACTGAATAATTTCACTTGTGCTGCTGAAAATGCATAAATATACAATGTTTGCAGACACGGTGCGAGTAATAAATATGAATAGAAAATTAAATTAAATTATAATTCGAGACGCAAAGGGAAGACCAGAAGTTCCAGCTCAACAGCCAAACACAACGAGCAAACGTACTAGGGCAATAAAATATAAAATACAATATATATACCCTTTCAGATCTGCTAATATCTACATTTTTGTATATCTACTTTAAATTACATGTATATCTATTTCGTTTCCACAACTTAAGACTTAGCTTTCGACCAATTTTTCCTATGGCGGCTATGTAAAATAGTGGTCTGATCCAGTCGGATCTTAATTACATTCTTTAGAAAAAGGATAGATATAAACCAACCGATTTCAGCACGATTGGCTTAACTTGAAAGTCAAGTCGATCAAGGGCATAAAAAGAAAAATTAAATAAAAGTGAAAGTGAAAGTAAATAATGAACGATTGAACACGTTCTCCAAACAATCGCAATGACTAAGAATACTTCAACTGATTTGCCGCATATGCATATGCACATAAACAGTATTGCATCGTCCTTTGACTTCCCATCGTGACAATAAGCCATAATTTGCATAGCTGGTGAACGTCCAGCTTACTGGTTGGGAGGGAATACTTTTGCACGTGCCGGCACGCGTTTATTCTGCTTGTGCGGCAAGGAATGAAATCTTGTTTCTCCTCTTGTTTGATTTTAAAAGGGGACTTCAAATTTTTTTCGTGAAGTAACACATTTGGGAAAACGTCTCCAAGCCCAGAAAATATATCTGTTCGTGATCAGCAAAACTAGCCGAGCCGATATGGTCATGTGGGTCTGTCTGTTTCTATACAAAACAGAAGTAGTTTTCTAACCTTTTCTATGAGACTTTATGAAAATCATTTACATCGCACTTCTATGTCAGATAGCTCCCATAAAAAGAATCGGTCCGTTTTTATACCCTCAACAAATTAAAAAAAATTAAAGAGAGTATAATGAAGTTTTGCAGAAGTAAAGAAAATAAGAAGGACGCTCCTCCGATCCCATGAAGTAAATGTATTCTTGATCAGCATCAAAATTCGGCTTAGACATTTTCATCTGCGCGTCCGTCAGAATATTCGTGTCTAGGTCTAAAAATTTGGAATATAAATTCTCATAAGCCATAACCAGTTCATTTTTATCTTTTTTGTAAAACTCTCTTCTTTTCCTAATTACCGATATACGTCAATTTTCGATAGCATTAAAATTCAAATCTGAAATCTTATATAAAGTTATGTTGTATTTGAACATTTTATTGATAGAATAATATATTTAACAGATATGTTCAGGGTATATCGTCGTCAGGCTCTCTAGACCATTGCTGAAGTAAGCATAAGGACTTCGGTCTGCCTGGGTAACAGTTTTTTGTGTTTTGTTTTTATTTGAGTGTGCCATGAGTGCTGGGAGTACTTGTAAAACATGGGCAAGTTGCGCAATTAAATGGCCCATCCCTCTTGCACCAACACCAGTTGGCTTTTTTCAAATATTAATGTTAAGAAGCCTTCGGGCATGAACAAGTATATTGAATTGTAGCTGCGCCTGGCTGCCTGCACATGACGTACACACAAATCAAGGTGACTGTCCTGTGTAGTTGCCACACAACACATTCGCACCACCGCACCATCCGTGGCCTCTTGGGGCTTTTAAAATTGGCTATAAACGCGCTGAAGCATAAATGGATTTACACACATGCAGCTTGTTACTCAATCCATTTCCATTCCATGTTGCATGCACTGACAAGCAACCATCACGCCACGCCCCCAGTTATTGTCATGGTATACCTCGTTCCCTCCATCCTCCACATAAATGTGGTACTTTCGGAGGTGGTTACTATTATTATTATGGTACTGGTTTCAGCATTTTTTTCTTGCCACGCGTATACAAAGCAATGGAAGCGTGAATATCTCTCAACCCATATTTAAAACAAAGCTAATAGAATCAATTGCAACAAATGCGTTGGGCTAAATAGTTTTTGTACCAGTTTTCGACTGACTTCAATTCTATTTCACATAGAGATTACAAGCAGCCAAATTTGTGGACAGGTTTCCCATTAGGTGGGAGTACAAATATTTTTTCAGAGAATTGAGCTCATTCGACATTTATTCTCCAAACGAATAGCAATTGAAAGCCAATTGAAATAAAAATAAATAATAAATGATAAAAATTGAATTTATATATCAACATAAGTATATATGTATATATGTATATATTTACTTATAAATATATATTTACATTTTTTTTTTAACGTACGTACCATAACTTCCTGAAGCACAGCAAAAACATCCTCCTTCGGTTGAAACGGAATTTGGAAATTTGTTACCAGTTGGCCCTAAGTGCTTTGCGGCAATACACATGAAGTGGTTCAGTGCTTACAACTTGGTTAGGCTCCTACGGCAACGGCAATGAATATGTATGAGTGAAAACGAGTGTGGAAGGCAGCTCTCGAATTCGATTGAGTGGTTTGAGGGGATTGACTTAAATATTACGAGTCCCCACTCAATGCTTTTGTCTGCATGCAGCATAGCTAGTTAAACGTTTAAGACTGTTTGGCATAGAGACGGACTGAAGTTGAACAACAGATGCATTTGAGCAGAATCATGGAAAGTGCGTATGTGACTAAAACGTTCAAAGCTCAAGCGCAAACGAAAAGGAAAATTAATAGAATCAAGTGAATTGATGACTGACAAATTAAGCTGGAAATTTTCAAATGACTGATAACTGTAGACGAGAGAAGTGAAGTGGGACAAAATGTAAATCAAATATATGTATAGATATTCAAGGGAGATATACAGAGAAAGGGATAGGTAAGATGGAATAATATATGAGCGACAGCAATAGCAATTCACAAACAATTTTTATAAAATAATTAAGGGGCAGCTATCTTGATGATGTTCAGATCGAATCTAAAAATATAAAATCCTCTTCTTACAAGTTTGATAAAGATTATTTACACCTTAAAAATGCTTAAAAATTATAAATGCTCCTTTAAACGTTTCTAGTTAGAATTCAAAGCAACTGCAAGTAATACATAATATTTAGCGTGCATTAATCATAGTGGTCATAATTTTGTGGCACAACACAAGCTGAGAAAACGCCCACAAGCAACAACAACAAGAATAAACAACAACAATAACAATGGGCACATTTTATGCATGAGCACGACGAAGGTCAAAAGAGGCTGCCATAAAGGGGTTGCTGCCCCTTGCTTCATTGCCCGCCCATCCAGTTTTATGTGGACACGGTGCGCCTGGGAATGGTTAGGGGACCGTGGCGACCACTTAGAACATTGGACTTGAGATCAGACACACGACAAGCTGACACTCCACCCAATCTAAATGTGCGCCTCAAAGTAGGCAATGTCATTTCTGTGTTGTGTGTTTGTGTGTGTTTTTATTTGTTTGTTTCGGCATTGGTGTGTAGTGTGCAACAGTTGAACATTTCGAAATTTGCATAAATTTTGTTACATTCCTCACTGGCCGCGTATCATGTAGCATGCTTGGAGGTAAACTTTGAATTTATAGAATTGTGCACGAAAACTTTTTCCATTTGCGTGGGCGTTGCCATTGCTGATGTGTGCATGCTGTGTGTTGATAGCTTCAAAGGCTGCCATGTGCATATGAATATTTTATAAGCCTCTCACATGTGGCTGTATGTATGCGTGTGTGTGTGTGTGCGTATGCGTTTTGCCGTTATTTATGCCCAGTAAATGTGGCAGACAGCAGCAGCAGCAGCAGCATGGTTTGTAATATTTAGCGTCAACGCTACGAACTACTTTTCAAGATAGAAAACACAAGCACACACACACGCACGCACTCACACTCACACACACACACACACACACACATACACACCGACACAAAAAACAGTAGCAACACCCAGTCAACTATTTTGCATTGCAATTGAAATGTTCGCAGCTTTTATGCCCAATCATCAGTTGTTTGTGTTGCCGTATTGAGGTAGCTAAGCGGAGAGCTGTGGATATGACAAGATGCCTGCCTGTGAGCATAGTGTGATGGAACGCACACTTTTTCGACAGCTAACCAAGCAAGCTGCCAACACGTTCTCTAACTTTTAGCCAATTTGTGATTACTGTCGTACTAGCTGCAATTGCTGTTGCCACAGCTTTGTCAATGTTGCTGCTGTGAACGCAACAGCGACACTCACTCAACTTTACATTCATGCTGCGTTGATACTTGGCAATTATTCGCCTAGCAAATAACATTAAATTCTATTCAGTTGTAGTTGCGTTTAGTTAAGTATCTTGAGAGAATCTTAGAGGCAATGCCTTAACAAGGCCTTACAAAAATAAGCTTCATTTGGCTGTCTGCTTCAAGCTAAATCAGATTCACATCATGAACCTGAAAGATAATGTTGGTATTATTGGGGAGCTTCATGTAGTGACACCTGATCTATTGTGCCCCACCTAAGCCTATAGCTCTTCTGTCAACTGTGATTTCTGCACGAATGCGAGAACTATTGCCAGATTGAGGGGTTCCATGTTCTCCGAGTTTAAAGGATATTTCGCTGGGAAACTACAGATTTCCCTGCCTCTCTTTGCCCATTCTCGCCTACTTGTCTGCTTCATCTATCAACGCTGTATTCCTATGAACCGGAATCCATACAAACTACTTGAGACGGAAAAAACAGTTATACGCTTTAGCTTCGTGATAGTGTTGAGAAGTAGTGTCACATTGTTCGTGGAGCAACACCTTTGAAAATATGGTCCTGATTTCGACTACACACATGCCAATGATTTACTGGGTGCTAAGGAAATGAAATGGGCTAATGTCTAAGATAAGGGTAGGAGTTGGGGGCAAGGGGGTGTTGTGGGTCTATCTGTGTAGTGAATGATTTGTGCTGTTTGCTAAGCTTTGAACAGCTCCATATACATTCCGGTTGCTAAGTTGTTGCTAAGTATTTCAGTTGGTTAATTGCTGGTCATTTATTAGGCAACTGCTATTCACTTTAGCCCTTACGTCTCTCTCCCAGCCATGCTTATCGAAGGAGTAACACGCGAACGTTGCTTCTGCTGCAACTGGGCGGGCTAGCAAGTTTTTTGGGCCACATTTGTTAGGGCCAGCAAAATCATTTCTCATTTGCCTGTTGAAATTTGCAAGCCTTTTATCTGTAAAGGTGGACGGAGGAGCAGTGGGCAGTGGATTACAGAGTCGTAATAGGGATGGTGTCAGACAGTTCCATTGAACTTCACTCAAGCGAAATTAATGAGCGCATAAGCGCCTCAATGGCCATAACACGCGCCGAGGGAGAGTCGTCCACTGAAGTGCACTAAAGCGAACAACAGCGTGGTGCAGGGGAGGATGCCACTGGGAGCAGTAGGGGAGCCAAACAGCACGGGAGCACGGGAGGATGCTCTGTGTGTGTACGTACATAAGTGTGTGTGTGTGTGTGTGTGTGCGAGCTGGTCATTTGGCATTTTAATGGTGGTCATAAAACGCAAAGTGTCAGCGCGAAGCGATTGAAAATGTCACCAAAAAGCCAAACAAGACAATATAGTCTGCTCGACTAGAAATTATCCTGTATATCAAATTCTGGGAGCAAGAGTGTTCGACTCACAAATACCTAAAAAGTATTAGTTATCTATTTTAAATTATATAATGTAGGTAACAGGCTGCTACTAAGACTGTAGCATAACATGATAAATCGATCAACAACTTGAGGAGGACGAGCTCAATCGTTGTGAATAAAGCAAAGTGAGCGGACTTGTTTGGGGAAGGGACATAATTTAGTTGTATTTATTGTTACTTGCTTTTCAAGAACTATATGGTATTCTGGCTAGGACATTACGACTAGAAGATCTGAGGCTTGAATTCAAAGTAAAATCATATGATTCTCTTTGGATATGGATGTGAATTATATCCATCTAAATACAAACGAGCATCAAAAGAGATATATTAATTCATATAACGCAGTTCTGTGTTTATTATGTAGTTTGAAATATTTTGAATATTTTAAAAAATGCCACACGAATAAGTTAAGAGTGGAGGGTAAGGAAGGAACTTGTATCAGACTCCATAATGTATACGGCAACAATTAAGGTTCATTCGCACAATTCTAGAATACACTTCGTCACACACACATTTAATGGCTACAGGGCATACAGATGTGACAACTTGGTCAACAAATTTTGGCTAACATTTCAATTGGCGCAGCCATAAAAAAAACAACAACAACAGCAATAAGAAAATTGTCGACAAGAACAAAAAACCAAACAACAAAAAATAGCAAGATAAAAAAAGATATATAAGAAGAAAAAATTGGCAGCACTCAATTAACGCATTTAAAAGTACAATGAAAGGCAGCAGCTGCTGACTGCCACATAAAACAAGCATCTCCCATTGTAGGCGTTGCACTTGGCCGAGTGCTGAATTTGGATGTGGGCGTTGTGGGGCGGAGCACCACTTGTTTTCTTGGTGGGTGAGTGTTTAATTTCAGCTGTGGCAATCGTTGCTGCTGCTGTTGTTGCTGGGTATTGTGCGCCTGCCGCTTTTGTGTGTGGCACGCAGCAAACGACAGCCAACAGCCAAGAGCATCAGCATCAGCTTCAGCAGCAACCTGCACCATTGTCTGCAACACAATGCGGCACCATGTAGATGACGACTATGGCAACCAGCACTTGAGATACACCCCAAAGCAAAAGAATGCTTAGAGTGCAGTCAGCGCACAAAAAAAAAAACAACAGCGAATTCCAAAATGCAAATGGTAACTGAAATCACACACAAGAGAATGAAAGCTGAGTGCAGAGCAGCAGCAATCGAGATTGGAGAGTCAAATGTTAAGCGGCATGAAGCCAGTAAGACGCATTATGCGTTATTCTGCTCAGACTTATTCTTATCCCTAATCAAGCCGTGCATTTTGCACGGCCAAGTTCACAAGTAAGCCAGTTTGCCTGGCTATTCACACCAATTAATTTAAAAACATGGCTTCATTGTATGTATGAAAATGCTTGGTCAGTATGCAAAACCAACTGCCTTACGTGTTTTCCAACCGATATCAATGAAATTTGTACAGATGCACAATAATATGTTCAGGTATGTACATTCTCGATAAGAAAACGAAATCGAAATCGAAAACGTAAATCTATCTGTATCGATTTTCGCGATATGTTCAAATATCGATAGATATAATGTAATAAACATGATAAGCGTAAGGTTTTGCAAATTCTTAGTGTTATTGTCTCTGAGATCCGCAAGCTCACTCAGTCAGACAGACGGATATGGCTAGATTGACTGGCTGCTGATGTACAGTGTCTCACAGCTTATTTCCGACAGTGTCCAACAACAATTTTAAAGTGCTATAAAGCTTAAACAAAGAAACGAACGCAAAATGTTTAAATGTCAATTTGTTGCTTGTTATATCACGTTTGAAAAATAAACTTTAGTTTTTATTAAAATATTAATTAATTAATTAAAATTAGTCAAAAACTGAAAATGTATCCAAAATACTAGTCAAAGCTTATTTTAGTCAGTCTTAGAAAATCAATATATTAGGCGTATAAAAACTTAAATAAGGATGTCAATACTTAGTATGATATCCTTTAGCCTTGATTACTTCCCTTAACCTATTTTTCATGGAAGATACCAGCTTCCGGGTTGTTTCTGGACAGATTTTACTCCACTCATCCAGCAGAGCATTTTTGAGATCGGTTCTGTATATCAAGAATATGTGTAAACTTCATGAACATTAGCTCAAGGTCGATGGGTGTTACTTCTTCTCTCAGTCGCCCTTACCTGATGAAATCAGATATGTACTTCATAATGCCCATTTAACTCATTTTCAATGGAGTTACTTAAAAGCTACCTGTAAACTGGGCATGCATACGAGTATAGCAGAAGCGCCCTTTCAATTGGCTCAATCTTAGCGCACTGATATATTTTCAGTGAACTATTTCTGCATACATCTGTTTTTCTGCATTTTTCTTTTTTTATGTATGACTGCCTGAGGCTGAGTGTGTGCGCATTTGTCATGATGCATCGATTGTTTTAATACGCGACTCCGCCCACATTTGATATGCTATTGCCGGCCACTTGTCGCGCTATTACAAGAAATAATTTAACGCATCGATGACTTGGCATATTTTGCCACGATTATTGGCACTCGCAGTTGGCTCTATTTTTTTTTTTTTTTTTTTTAATGCTATTGTTGTTTGCGTGGCCATTTATAGCTGTTATGCTGTATCGAGTGGCTGGGGAATGCGGAGCGAGTCCATGAAATTGTATTGGTTTTCATGCTCAAGTGAATACTCACACACACAAACACACTGACAGACAACGATACTCATATTAAAAACATCTCCAATTACATTTCGCATTTTGATTAAAACAGTCAACTTTCCCCCGTCGCCCCGTTACGTAGCTGTACTTGAAGCGAAATAGCGAACTGCTGACAAACTGGTTGGGTCAAAGTTTTGGTCAACTGTTGTTGATAACCTGACTTAGGGCGGAAAAGGTGGGGGAGGGGGTGAGTGGGTGAGGCGCGGGTGTGGATAGAGAATTGGTCAGCTGCCAGCACTACTGAAGCATGTAAATGCTCAGCCAAAGTGAAAGGCAAGTGAAAGCAACTGGCAAATACGCTTAAGCGCTAAGCAGCTGTTTCCAAAACACTCGCATCACTCTATGTACAAATACAAATACACACACACACACACACACACACATACTACTCGAGACTCTTGGCAATTTGACAATGGCGCATTATCCTTACAAATGGCCGCCGGACAGCAGCTGTGCCTGTCCGGAACAAGCTGAAAGCTGAAAGCGCTTAGAAAAAACATGTATATGAAAAATGATGTGAACCGAACTTGAACGATGGGCAAGGCAATGGGAGTTGGGAATGGACAGAGCGGAGCGAGGGGTGCTTTGGGGACATTTGTGGACATTCGGCGGCAAGTCCAGCTGTTTCTGTTGGCATTTTGCCAAATTTTCGTGTTATATTTAAAAGTGCATAAATCAATTCAAGGTCAGTTCGCGCACAGAGACGACAGAGCGCCTCTGCAAATACTTATTTAATTGAGCCAAATGGGCGACAGATGGCTCTTAATTAGCCAGTGGTTGATGAGTGGACGGTAATTGATATAAAACATCGAGCACTTACTAATACAAAATAGATAACTTAATGCTGGAAATACTTAGTTTAGTTTGGTGACTTCTGAGTCTACAATGTCCTGACAGTAGACCGGCGAGTATTCTAAGCCTGTTCTGTTCCCCATGGTTGTTACTTCTCGGAGTCCTGGTTGCTCTGTCCAGATCCATTGTCGCCTCTGTCTTGCGTCCTCTCTTAGTAGTAGTTGTGTTGTGTGTCTTCCTATGTCACAAATCGGTTCCGGCTCTGTTAGGGGCCTCTCAGCCCCCATTCTCGCTTGCCGTCAGCTGTTTCGTTCCCAGCTATATCCCTGTGGTCCAGGACCCATCTTAGGGTAAGCTTATTATGTGTCCCGTGTTGGTCAACAGTTACATTTCAGGCTGACCTCTGCACATCTCCCAATCACAGAGATTCATGGTACTATATCCGAGGACCCACCTCTGCAAGGCCTGTTAACTTATTGGTGAGTGATCCATCGGTGTGAAATTTCGCTCGAATATGTATTCAGATGACATCTGCAAGAAGTTGGGCATCTCTTTGGCTTACGATGTGATTGCCCTCAACTCCTTCTGCCGACATCCGCAGAAGCGTAACTTTCTCCATCCTCTGCAACTTTTCCTGTTGTGCTCTTGGTGCTGAGTGTTTCTGATCCTCGATTATCTTTGAGCTGGCAGTGAACAGGCCTTTAATGCCATTGTTCACCCATGGCTCCTGCACAAGGGCTAGTCCAGATGTTGTTTGGTCAACATTCTTGCTAGGACAGCCGAGGTTGCCTTGGCGCGGTGGATGTTTACCTGGACCAGCCCTGTTTTCATGACCCTTGTCACCTACTAGAGGAGGGGCTCCAACTGACACGGCGATTGGGTCCTGGATTTGCCTCGGTCGCCGCTGCTCGTCATTTCGATGGCAGCTGCTGCCGCCTCCTCTCGCAGTTCTTCCTCTGTCTCCTGTGAGGACATGGGTATGTCCTTGTTATCCGTGTCCCCCAGCTCTTCGGGCCAGTGATGGGTGATTGCCCGGTCCGTCGGCTGGGGCGGTTTTGCTGGTGGCGTGACCTCCTTCTTTGTTGGGGCTGGATGCGTGCTCTCCCAACCTTCTTCCTCTGGCCACTTACGGGGATTGTTTGGTAACGAACGCAGACCTAGTGCCCTCTCTCAGGTATGAGAGCTATTCTGGACATTAATTAATCCATTTAAAATTATTTCTGTTTAAAATAACCAAAATACGATTCGTATTTGTTGAACAAAGAAAAACAAGGATATTCCTTAAATTGTTCCTGAAAGCACCAGTTATAAGACACGCCACTTGTCTTTTAGTAAGCAATAATCAGCAACAATTTAAGTAATATCCATGGAGAAGAATAAAACTATTCTTTTTACAAAGAAGAGGAATCCTCAAAGCATATATTGGTCAGAAGAAGGAGGAATATCCTGTCTCAAGAGGGCAAGACAATGAAACTCGGAACGTGACATTTGACAATTTGTGCAAGAATCAGTGTTGACGGAAGAGCTATAGGCTCAAAAGGGCACAATAGATTTAAGTAGGTCGCAGTGCAAAATTCTCCCCAATCATAATAATATTTTCTTAATACTTGAACTTTAGTCAACCAAAAATCATCTAAAAATTCGATTCTGTTCAAATGATACGAATTTGTAGATTGTTTGGATTTAAGCAGTTCTGAAATTGTTTGGTATTTGAAGGTTCAATTCGATGATCATTTAATCAAATCCGTCAGCTGTTTGTCGACACTGATTACATCAAATTCTGAAGAAAATTCCCCAAAAAACATGTTGAAAATTGCACACGCAATTACAAAGGCAAATACGTTGCTTACATGTAGCTACAGGGTGATTTTTGAGCGGGAGTTGCCTATTTCAATAGGCAACGAAAAATGCAAATTGTCAAGCATGCAGCACACACACACAAACACACACAGCGAGAATCGAGCGGCTTTCCCGAGGCAACTGAAAAACGGAATTGAAATGTGCCCAGGCAGGATGCAAAGTCAAGCACAAAGCAATCAATGTTGCTAGGTTAACATGCTGCACAGTGGTTGCTATGTGGTGTGGAATGTTGTGTGGTGTGGGTGGTGCTGTGTAGATGGAAGCCAGCTAGCAAGTTAGTTTGAATGCATCTGTCAAACAACAAAATGCGCTCGACGCTGAACAGAAAGCGAATACATTGACAAGTCGTCAATCAGTCAGTCACTCAGTCTGTTAGTCAATCATTTTGTCAATTTGTCTGTTGACAATGTATGAGCTGTAGAATTTTGTCGGCCATGATGGCAGTGCTGCTTTTTGATGCCGTTGTCGTTTCGAGTCGCAGTTGCAATTGCGCAACTTTGTCTGCCACACTAAAAAAAACGGCGTACAGTGTAGAAAATCTGCATATTTTTGGCTCACTTCAGAGAGTAAATAAAAAGCGGAAGGTATGATTGTCAAAAGCCACGGTTTTGCTTCTTTAATTTCACGGAAAATTCTTCTAACTCTGTATCTTAGATCAATTCACCGAATTCTTAAATTCGAGTTTTTGGTTTTGTTCTGCTGTTAAAAATATTTAGCGCATATATTAAACAGAAATTTGAATACTCTTTGTCAACAGCTAATTGCAAATTGTTATGACTTTTTTTTTGCATTTTACTTTTTGGAAATGCATTTCTTAAGAATACAAAAATATATAACTGAAAAATAAAAAAATACTTTTGAAATTGGTGACTCAGGACAAACGTTTCTAGTTTTTTGTTTATTTTGCCTTAATTCTTGCACCCAGAGAAACTTTCAGGCCGATCGATTTATTTCTGAGTGCACTCGCGCAGTTTCCGCTGGCTGGCTGTGAATGTGTTTTGGCACTTTGAGGCTGCAGCTGAACTTGTTGCTGCAGCAGCGGTTGCAGGCAAGGCACACACAATTGATGAAGTAGACGGCTATAATGTCAACATTTTTGCAGCTAGTCGCAGATGATTCATGGGCAAGGGGAGTGCGCGGTAAGCTGTCACTTCGCTTAGCCAAATAGGGTCAGCTCAAATTGTCGTGGGCGAAAATCCGTTACAGGAATTTTCGAAATTGACTAATATGTATTTATACCTAATTTCTATTAGTTGAAGGCCCTTTTACACACATTTACACACACAAAATATACTTTGTGTCAATTGAGGCAACTAGTAATTTTTTCACATTAGCATGTGATATTTTTCTTTTTGTTATATATAATTATAAATTATACCCATGCTGTGTGCACCAATCGTTGTCTATGTGGCATTTGTGTCTACTGAGACCTTTGTTTGCCCTAGTTAAACTGTGATATTCGTCTGTCGGTTAACGCTTCGCAGTTCATATTTAATTACATGACGCAGCTCGACATTTTGAGCTTCACATATATAATTAGACCCTGCAAAATAAATAGGAAATGCAATCAATAATACTATTATCATTTTTGTCACCTTTAAGAAAATGGCAAGTGTTTGGTACATAAAAAAAATGATCAATATTAATTTATTTGTGAAACATTTAACTTAAATGGTATCGCCGGCCAAACGATGCTCATTGTAGCGTATAGGATATGTAAGTGCATTGCCCTTGTCCCAAGAGTAAAGTTCCTGCATGCGATAAGTGAAGAAAACAATTAGAATGAATGGGCACTGAGTACGGTCAATACATACCACTGTTAAGGGATTGTAGCCGACTGTAGTTGTGTGGCTAAAGGGATTTGAGAATGGCAAATTGGCATTAAGCAGCTTGCCCTTGTACAGATCGACCACGTAGCGTATTTGGGTATTTCTATCCGTGCCCGAATCGATGGCATACAAATTGCCGCAGACGATAAACATTTCGCCAAACTGCTTATGGTCGAGTGTTATGTTGAAGTTGTACTGCATTCTCAGTGTCTCAGCATCAAGCTAAAATATGCGATAATATTCAAAAAGTGAAAAAATATGAAATACATATGTCATATGTGAAAGATATTGTAGATATACCTTAGCTACCAGTGTGTTGTTCGAGTCGTGTGTGCTATATATAACCCAGAGACCAACCTCATCCACATTGAAGTCCATAAAGTTGTAATCCGTGGCGTAGAGTCGATTCCCAGTGGAAACTCCTGCATATGGCAATTGTACGCCTGCAAGGAAAAGTCCTTGGCAAAATCGTATGCCTAGAATTATATTTTGGTACTTACTAATTTTTTTGGACGTCGTCAAATCCAGCTTTACAACCAAATCGGAGTTCTTCTGATGATAGTAGAATGAGCCATTATAAACCACGTGTGCATTGCCCTAATAATAAAATAAGGAAATCTTTCTAGTTACCTCCTTTGGGGTTGAGGTGTAAATGACTTCAGAGTGTACGCATACCTGAAAACCCTCGGATATTTCGTACTTGTGCCTTGGCACACTGTTCGTGCGGTATTGTATGCGTGTGGAGAACTCGAATAGATTAAACGCATCATTCTCATTGGTCACAAAGGTCTTCTCCCGATCCACATCCTTGGGGGCGGCATCGCGCAGCCAAGAACCAAATTTCTCATTGACAACCTTGTTGAATACTGGCTTACCCACTGCATACAGGTAACAGGCTGGCAATGGGGATACCCAATTCGAGATATATTATTATTCGATAAGGGAGGGGAAAGGTAGAACTTACTCTTAGCCCGCTTAGGCAGGCCTGGATAGCTGCGATTGCCCGTGGGCTGTATCTCAAAGCTATTGAGTATGGAATCCTTGCATTGATTTAAGCTGCGAGAACAATAGCTGAGTCTGAGTATGGATTCACTTATTGAAGATGTACAACATTACCTGGGATCTGGACACTGATCACAAACGGGGCATTCGCTTTCAGGAGGTCGCTGTCCATAGATCTTGACATTGTTGCCCACATAGGGTGTTTCACTATTCGGATCCTGAGCTGCAATAGCGTAAAAGTTTGTTGATAGTCAGTTAGTTTAGCTTAGTTTGACCACTTTAGCTTGAGATCTGACTCACGTGCTATCTCAAAGTTAACCATGGTTGCATTTAGCTCATTGCGTGCCACACAGTGATAATAGCCGAAGTCGTCCTTGCGCAGATTGCTAATGGTCAGTCGCATGGAGGTCTTAAAGCTACATGTGAACAAATTGAAATTTACACCAACAGCTGAGAAGCCTTTGATTTGGTTTACATACCCATCTGGATAGGACTCGATGCGATATTTATCACTTGGTTCGAGTATTTTGCCATCGTAGGCCCGCTCCCAGTAGCGTATGGCCTCCGGGAAAGCTTCCACCTGGCACTCCAAAGTGGCACTACTCTGGTACTCCGCATAGATCATTTGCCTGTACACCGATATCATTGGAGCAACTGCAAGGAATTGGATTTTAAGGGGTTCACTGTACTGTATCAACTATGCAATGGCGCGCTCCTGCAGGAACTCCTAAGTGGTTAGGAAAAGTTACAAAACGCTCTACTCACAGTGAACCTCCACGAGAAAGGTGGCATTGGTTACGGGCGCGATGCCATTGTTGGCATGGCAAGTGTAGGCGGCCATTTGATGACGCGTTATGTTAGTGAACTTTATAAACTGGCCGCTAATGGAGCTTACTATATGTGGTGGGTGGCGAGGGCGGGTGGGAGTAGAAAAGATTAAAATCTGGCTCATGTTGCCTTTCACTCCTAGCTACTCACACTCGACGCCATTCACATTAATGGTGCGTCCGTCATCCCGTCGCCATTCCACCTGCGGCTGTGGATTGCCCGTTGCCGAGCAGCTCATGTTGAGCGTCTTACCCTCCTCGACAATAACGCTCCGTCGGACATTGGGCGAGCTTACATCTGCAGGAAGAAACACGTGGTCAGCTCAATCCGATTGGAACACCCATCACGGCTAACTAACCTGTTATAGAGGGTGGTATTAGTAAATCATTGGAGGCGCTGCCATTGGGGAACTGCATTTTCCACGTATTGATGCCGGGCACCCCCGGTGTGCCATTGGTGCCTGGCTTGCCCGGACGTCCGCGTGGACCAGCAATGCCTGCAATTCAGATTGATAATAGACCGTTTGCTCTGCTCAATGCTCACACAACGCTTACCCTTCAAGCCCCTTTCGCCCGGCGGTCCTTGTGCACCCTTGGGACCCGTTATAGACATGCCATCCTTGCCATCCTTACCGTGCATACCATCCTTTCCGTCGCGTCCGGGTAATCCATTTTTGCCATCGGCACCCGCACGTCCAGGCACACCGTCCAGGCCCGGCTCACCAGGCACACCATCTCGCCCATCGAGGCCCGACCGACCTACGCTGCCTGGATCACCTTTTGGACCGCGCGGACCCGCTGCACCCTGCTGGCCGATACCATCAACGCCGGCTGCACCTGGTAACCCAACGTCGCCACGATTGCCCTTGGGGCCGGGTATGCCCGGTAAGCCGGGATTACCGGTTGGTCCTTTTGGGCCGATGGCACCCGTTGGCCCCGACGGTGCTGGCGGGCAGTATTCCTGTGTGCCCTTGCAAAAGCCAGTGATTATCTTCTCCGGCACACGGCAATACGTATTCAAATAGATCCACTCATCGCCACCCGGTGCGGCACCCTTTAATCCCGTGCGCTTGCGTATCTCTGTGTCCTGCTCATCCAGTGCTTTGCGATGATTCGGATTGAAAAATTCGATCAGTGGATCTGCTGCAATTAAAAGTAGTCAAATATCTTGAAGGTCGGGGCAAATTCGGGAACTAGTTCAGACGCTGCTACACTTGCCGTGCATGGAGGCGGGTGAGGATGAGGCGATATCTCTGCGAATGCGCTTCTCACTTGGCAAAGGATTCAGAAAATTGGAGTTCAACTTGCGCTCGTTCCGGACAACGGTAGTGCCCAAATTGTGGGGTTGCGTCTCGGTAAAGCTGTAAATTGAATGGATAAGGGATATGAATGATGTTATAACCACTTCTGGAATGTAAACGGGGACTGAAAGTGCTGACAATATAATGATTTTTGTTCCCGAACTCACCTTGCCTCCAAGGGATAATCCCTGTTCATGATCTGTGTAACCATGGCGCGTAGCATATGTTCCGATCGCATCAGTTCACCCTGGAACTGGTTGCGGAAGGCATGCTGGCCGAGCATAGCTGGCGTGATCGACTCCTGCCCGCTGCCCCCCCGCGTGTACGTATAGAATAGTATGGACAGGGTTGCCAACATGAGAGTGAGGGCGCCCAAATAGATATAGACTAGGAGAAGGGAGGCGCGCACTTGAGTGGCATCCTCCAGTTTGTTGATGCAGTTGCAGGCACAGTTACAGACAGATTGCGGCGACTCTGACTGTTGCTTGTGATGGCAACTCTGGCACTTGTCGTCCGCAGCTGTTGCGACTGTTTCTTGTGTGTTTTCATTTGTATTTGGATTTGTAGTTGTGTCATCAATGAGCATGTTGGCCACCAAATGTCTTGTTGAATCCGTTATCTCAGCACAGGCTGTTCTGTTAGTGGCTGCTGCTGTTTCCGCCTCGCGCCGCTTCTTGGAATTGTGAACACTCTGGTTAACAGCCAGCAACATAGTGGCAGGCACCTGTTCGATCGGTTCAATTAAAACAGTTTCCCTCTTGATTTATGGCAGACGGTTGCAGCTACCCCAACACAATCCAAAAACAACAAAAACGCAAATCAAATAAGAAAGCAAACGTATTTTTAGAACATTGAAGTGTGCGCTGTATATATTTATATACGAATTGTGTATATACAGTTGAACACACACACACACACACACACACACACACATTGGGAACTATTAAATATTTAACAAAATAAAATCAGTATTTTCCAGACGACAAGCGAACCAAAGCAAGTGCCCCACCACCAGCGAGCCACAGCAAACACAAAACTTGTGAAAGGAAAACCACTAAAGTCAATAGTTTGCTGTGCCTCGAGCGGGGGTTCGGGAAACTAGGGGCTGAGTAGAGTTGTTGATGGAGTGCAAAGTGCAAAGGGCAAACGGCGAAAGGCGCTTACCTTTATATGTTCAATGTCAAAACTATAGTTACAGTTACAGTTATATTTATAGTTATAGTTATAGTGCAGTGGTAAATACGTGTATACATAAGACGGATGCGGTGCGATGCGATGCGATGCGATGAGCTTAACAATCTTTTTCACACCTTCTGGCCACACTGTGTGCGAGTGCGAGCGAGAAAATAAGAGAGAGAGAGAGAGAGGCAAACCGAACGCGTTGGCGTCTAATTTCCGACTAAACTTTTCTGTACGACAATTTTTCCAAAGCTGCGCGTTTTTTGCCGGCTGATGTGTGCCTTTCTGTGTGTGTGTGCGTCTATCTGTGTGTGTGTGTGTGTGTGTGTGTGTTAGTGTGCTTGCTTTTGTTATTGTAAGAGCGCAAGCCAAGCATATCCGAAACTTCAAAGAGAAACGCCAAGTACAAAGGAGAGAGAGAAGAGAGCGAGAGAGAAGCAGAAGGAGAAAGAGAGAGCGAGAGAGAGAGAGAGAGTGAGGGAGAGAGGGAGAGAGTTGGCAAGCAGCTGAGAATCAAATGCTGATTCAGATCAAAAGTGAGAAATTCATATCAAAACATTTGAAAATATTCACGAATTGCTCTCTTCTTCATTTATCTGGAACAGTGCAGAATAATCGCAACAATTTGAGCTGCTGAAAGTTTCAGCTTTTATTTACTATTCGCTCTTGCAGAGAAACGCATGCGTCCTGGTCTGCTCCTGGATGTTGCGGTGCAAGCGGGGTGGCTTGCTGGGGTGGAGAGGTAGGTCGGAATGGGGAAGGTAAATGCTTTTCATAATAGAAAACAACAAACGCACATGTTCCGCCTCCACTTTTAAGCAGATGAGTGAGGAGCGCACTCAATATAGACAATAACACTCGTCAACAGGCATGAATGCAACTATGAATTCGAATGAATGCGCCAATCAAATGGATACCCGTATTTATCCAGTTTCTCTACACTATTCTGCTCGGTGGCCATTGTGCCTGACGACTATATCCAATTATTTGTTTTGGATATGCAATTTGCTTCACTACATATAACTTGTAGTGATTTACGACATTATTAACTTCATCGACACCAACTTAGTAAAGGAAAGTGTCTCTTAATTAAAGTCCTGTAAGTAAAACAACTAAAATGTTGACTAGTGAAACTGTAGGGTAAAATTGAATTTGATTTGCAAAAGAAAAAAGGTTTGGCGCTTTACTTGTATTTGGAAGTGATTTTCTGACGTGCTCCAAAATATGTTCCACAATATGTCCAGATCTATTAGCCACAAGCAATACATAACAATGCTAAAAAACAATCGAGCTACTCAAACTTGACCGACTTGACTCTCTTTTCGCTTGTTCATCAACATCCTACGGCTGTTTGTCTCCGGATTCTGCTTTTCAACTTGAGAATTAAGTGAGCATTCCTACTTACATAGTTCTTCACCATTCACAATTGTTTGAGTAGGGACAAAAACGCCATCCAGAAGTGGATGAGCTTTCGACTTAAGCCTTGAGGACTTCCCAGTTTATCTAGAAGAAGACGCAAAGACGAAAGGAGACAGAAGATGGCAATAATCAGCAGTTGGCATTTGTTTTCATTGCAATTTATATCAAAAAATAAACTAAGCTAACAGAGCACCTTTAGAAAGTTATCGAGTGTTGGCATAACAGTGCTCGACAATCAATACACCCAACCACCCAACCACCCATCCACAAGGTGAGTGGTTTGCACGTCATTTGCATTCGTTGGGCCAAATCGGTTTGTGAATTCAATTTCCATTAGCTGAGGAACGGCCAAAGTCAATGAGTCGTCACAAGCTCGTTAACTAAGACAACAGCAACAAAAGCAACAACAACAACAACAACACCAACAGCAACAGCAACGCCAACAACAATTCATTTGTTTTTTAGTCACTTCCAGTATGAGAAGAACTTCTTAGTTGTCTTTGAGCTGAGTGGCAAAAGTGTCAGAGCGTATCAGTCCACAGGCAGCTAAGCCGCAGCTCAAAGGCCAGCTCGGAGCAAAAGGTAAATACCAACAACAACAACAACAACAGCAGCAGCAGCAGCAGCAACAGCAACAGCAATGGCACCAGCTAGCACAGCATCAATTTGCCATTTGTTCAGACGCAATTTGGCAACAGAATTGGCTTTCGTGCGCGCGACGCACTGCCAATAAGCCGATTATGCTAATGCCGAGCAACAAGCCACGGTCATAGCAGCAACATCTGCAGTAACTGTGGCAACAGCAACAGTGTAGCAACAGCAACAGTGTGCCAATAGCAATGGCGCGGCAACAGAGGCAGTCGCTTGGACTTCCCAGGATGTCTGGTTACTATCCAAGCTGGTATACATAAAAGCTACGTATTTCCACATTGAAAACTATTTTTTCTTACTACAAAGATATACGAAAAATATGATATATTTTGAAGCTTTCAAGGTTATACTAAATGTTATTGGACCTCTCATTCTGATAACCTTTAAGATGTGCTCCAGAAAACGTGTGTCGGACCAAAAGAAAATCAACTTGCTCTGTGTACACAAATTGACATAATCCATTTCAATTAATCTCGATCTGTGTCTGTCTCTGTCTCTGACTTTGTCCCTTACCACTATTGATGTGCGGGGTATACAGGGTATAATAAACTTGTGCCAAAACTAGCGCTTAGCATATTCCGTTGACTTTGCCACCGAGACAATGTTGCGTATGAGCAATGGCAGTGCATTGGACATTAAACAAACCGTTTTACTACTGCGCCAGGCACACTTTTAACTTGGATTTTATGATGCCAGCAGCAGCAGCAGCAATGAAAACATTTGCAACTACTCGGCAGTTGGCAGCTGGGAAAAACTAGAAATGAAACTGAAAATGTCAGAAGCACTGTCGAGAAGCCAATGTGAAAACTTCTGTTTTCAGTTGCCGTATTCATTTTATAACAAAGTTTACTATTAATTCCACTTTTTAGTACAATACTTTTTAATATATTTGTTAAGTTCAAGTTTCAATTTTAGCATTTTTGGCAAGTAACAAAAGTTCTCTCAACTGTATCTTTGATGTACAAGATAATTCAGCAACAATTCTAGCATTCAGATCAACTTTAGTTTGATCTGCACAAAAAGTTATTATTTCGAGCACTTAGTTATTTAGGGCTTATCTATTGCAAGGAAAAGACAGACACCAAAAGTTTACAGACTGAAATGATTGTAATCTTTTAATTTGACTTCAATTTTAAGCCATGAGCCATCTTAACAGGGAATTTGAATAAACTTAGCTCAGACTATTTGCTAATAAATAATACTTAAGCTCAATTTTCAGTACTGAACTATTAGCTTATATATTGGAACATTGGAACTCATTAATGAAAAACTGAGGAATGCATTTTCCAGTCTATTTAGTTAGTAAATGTCTTATCGAAGGGAGCAGCTTTCACCATGGATTCGTGAGTAAAAAAGAAGGCTTTAAGTGAAATGTGCCGCAAAAGCGTTTCAAATACTTTACATTTCGTGTTTAATTGCCTTAATTGTAGGCTGTGGGCGTGGCAGTTAAGAAGTTCAAATATTCACACGTCTCCTTCCCTCCTTTCACGGAAATTTTAACATAGCTCCATTTGCATTGTCTGCGTTTCTCTAAATTCCTCTTCTTATTTTGGCTGTCTTGTTGTCTATTTTATTTTATTTGCTTTTTTTGCTCGTTTATTTCGTTTGCATTTCCTTTGCATATTTATGAGGGCGACGCAGACGTCGAGTCCACGTCAGCGTCGGCGTCAGCGTCGAGTAGGTCTGCGCTTCCTGCGACTGCTATTCAATAACCCACAGCTTATTAGGATTGGGAAGTAGTTGATGCTGCTTGGTTGGTTAGTATGTGTGTGTGTGTGTGTGTGTGTGTGTGTGTGTGGGGGGGGTGAAGTTCTTTCACGGATGAAAAGTTTCGGCCGGAGACAATAAAATAAATAGAAGAAAAATACAGCAATTGTGCTGATGGTGAGGAGTGGGCAGAGGGGGGGGGGGGGGGGATGGTTTGAGTGACGGCTGTTAGAGCTGATAAGTAAGAGTGTGTGGCACGCAGCATCCTGAGCCGACAGTGCAGCATTTTTTTATTGCTAAAAATACGCAGAGCCAGAGACACCCACAAGAAGCTCGTGAATGCTTTAAAAGCGTGCTCAAAGGCTGGGAGGCGTGGCACACACGCACACACATAGAGAACATGAACTGCCGCAGAAGCCGAGAGCAGCACGAACACGTGCTCGCTGCCCACAGAGCAACAAATGCCGACGACGACCAAGCAGCGCAGTCGACGTCAGCGTAAGCGTTGACAGCGACGCGTGCCTGCAGCGTTCACTTTAGCGAAACTTGTTGAAATTTCGAAATAAAAATGAAGAAAAACAAAGCGCACTGGAAGTTCGAAAAGTATATGTGAAAGCTATTAAGCCATTGGGGCTTTAGCAAGTGCAGCTTTCAGTGAAAGCTTGCCCACTAGAGGGCGCCTTGAGTTGGTGTGACGTCATTGGTGAGTGCTTGACCTTAGCCGAGCACATTGACGTCACAGAAAGCTCAATTGCTGATCGACAGCTTTCACACAATTGGAAAAGCACACAAAACATTGAAAAAGCTGTTGACGTCAGAGTCGGCGGCCCACTGTATCCATATCCCTTGAACTTATGCGTACGCCAAGCTTAACTTAATTGTTCAAAACGAGGTCACGCGGTTACACCATGACGTCTGCGTTCAACCCTAACTCAACCCATGACATAGCAGATTGCATATTGCACATTGCACATTGTAAGCCACCACAGTTGACTAATGCATTTTCCTTAATTCTCTTCTCTTTGCAGGTGAGTCTTGAACCAACAAAAAATACACCCACATTTTATATATGTACATTCAATCTGAGCGAAAGCAATTGCAAAGAGGCAGCAATGAGCCAACGGTTCGTGTCCCGACTAAGGGTTGTGAAACTTGTTACGCCTATTTTGAATGCTATTTTGGGAATACCCTTCAAATTATATTATTAAACGGATAGTTTATTAAAGCAGTTTTAAAAGCTTTTACCTGTGCCCCTCATAATTGAATAACACAATTCTTAAGAGTATTTTGTGTATCTTTCAATGTGAAGATCATAAAATATGGTATTTAAACAATGCATTTTTATTTTATTAATAGTTGGACAGAACTTGGAAATGTTCTTTTATGCATTTATTATCTCTTCCCAATTTTGCAACATAAACTGACTTAAGATTTTGTCCAAACAGCATTTCTTTTAAAACACAGGGGAATGTTTTTCCCTGAGTGCGCACTTTCGATATTAATTTGAATTTGAACTCGTGAGAAAATCATTTTTTCATTTATATTAATAAAATTACAAAATAAAATTAAAAACAATATATGCTAATGATTTTGTCCATTCTAAAGTTTTTTTTTAATTTTAATATTATTGAAATTTTCTCAATCAGAATTGATATTAAAATAGTTATTTACATGATTCGATACATTTCGCAGTAACTCACAAATGGAAACATTGTACTGGGAGATGAAACAGTTACTTTCTATACTTTTGCAAGGGGTACTCTAATTTTGTTCTGTTTTAAGTATTGAGGGAGCCAAAGGTTGATATGATTATCCTGGATCAGATCCACACTAGCCGACTCGATATGGTCGTGTCATGTGCCGGAATTAGTAGAATTTAGAGTTGACCAGGCCAACTCTGTTCTGCAATGGTATGCAATCTTTGGCGTGCCTCAAATAGCTTTTCTTTTTTGTTCTACTGACATGCATGTTACTGCGAAAAGTTGCTGGACTTTTGTTTCTAATGCACATACATCATACTTAAGGTTCAATGGTACAAATGTTGGTAGGTCAATTAGCAAAGGTATGTTGATATACTCGTACAATCCTACTGCTATATTTATATGGTGTGATGCTCTGCTCTGAAATGAAGCTAGCATGTTGCTAAGTCAATTTTCTGATGTATGTATTCTGATATAACTGAGAAGCACATGTTGCCACTAGGTAAATGTGTGATGTACAATCGATTGTTCCCATGGCATGTTGCCCTTGCGATTTGCCCCAACTTTGACGCATTGGTTAGACGTGTTGCTGTGACATTTCAGAGATGCAACATGCGACATGCAACATGCAACATCGACAAGAACGCTTGTAACATGTTGCGACAAGCTCGTCTCATCGCTTGTCATCGCGCATTTCCTTTGCCTGCATTCCACATATTGTTCACAGTGGCACAGGCAGAGGCAAATGAGGGTTTTTGTGTCAATGCTGACGTCACAGACGTTGCAGCGGAAAAATATTGAAAAGAAAAGGAAAACGAGTCGCTGCACCTGCTGCATGCATTCATCAAATGCGCAGATTCCATCGATCAATCAATCGCAAAACTTGCCGAACAAACAAATAAACAAGCCAAATGCCAAACGACTCTATTAAATGCGCCTCGCGACAACAATTTGTGCAAACAATGGCATCGCAATGGCTACTGGTGGCTTCACACCATCCCACCACGCCCCCATAAAAAGGCGCACCCACCCAACTGCCCAACTGCCCACCTGCCCACCAGCAAGTGCGTATTACAGATGCGCTGCCACTGATCCATTGACGCCAGCTCGCTCAGCAATCAACAACTCGTTGCTGCTTACTCGATTCTCACATGCGCGATGTGCGAAACGCCAAAGTCACGCCCCAAGCGCCTCCGCCCGCTGTCGACAAGCATAAAGCAGACAGCTTCATCATGTGCAGGCCAAATATGATGTACCCAAATATGATGTACCCTTTATTTAATATTGTAGAACGCTTTAAGCATCATTTCGAAAGCGATAAGTGTTGTTATACGTATGCTCTATGGAATCGGATATGTTGTTTCCCATTTCTTTTTGTGTAACACACTCTTCGTGACAAAGCCAAATTACCCCGGGCGAAAAGAATAATAAATAAAAGAACAAAATGTTGTTGGGTCAAAATCACTTTTTCAACAGCAATCAATCGGCAAATGCTTGAAAATGGAAATGCATTAAAATTATTCTCGGCATTTAGCGAATACCGAACGAATACAGCCACCTGCCCCACCCACCTGCTTCCCTTTCATCCCTCTCATAAGGCACCACTCAGCTAGATTTTGGCTAGGCTTTTGAAACAAATAAAGAGGCACATTAAAAACGATATTGTCGACAATTGACGAAAACAAGGCAACAGCTCGCCATCCATGAGATATATACACATGTATATATCTACTATATACTACTATACTACATATGTATGTACTATCCACATATTTTGCTGAGTATCTGAGCATCAGCCGCAACGGGCCGTTGGCCGCTTTACGCAATCCGCTCGCAGCTCTCAAGTGGAAACGAAAGAAAAGCGAGTGAAGGTCGTTTTCCTCTTATTGTTGTTATTATTATTGTTGTTGTTGTTTTTGTTGTTGTTGTTGTTGTCGCTGTGAACGCTATAAAACGCATTAATAACCAAGTATTAGATGCTGAAAGATTTAGCTGGAATAATCCACTTCTCAATATTTGCATATCCACATCACACATATGTTTGTACATCTATGAATGTATTTCTTTATTTTTCTTTCCAACGTCATCATTAACCTCATTATGAATATTACGTGTTCTCCTCTTCTTCTTCTTCTTCTTCCTCTTCTTCTTATTCTGCATACTATCGAAAATAAATAGTGCAGAAAATGCATTTTGCATTTTTCTGTAATTGCATATTGCGTCATTTGTTCCACGAGTTGCACGTTGCACGTTCCCCTCAGCCGTGTTCACTGGCCCGCGTTATTACCATTAATATAAATATAGATTTACAATAGTAATAATAATAATACCAGATATTGCTGCTCATCAGATATGGAAAATTGAATGGAGTTGTGAAGGATGCATTTATTCGTCCTCTTTTTCTTTTCCTCTTCTCAACACCCTACAGAGTTATAGTCTGCAATTATTCTTATTTTCATTGAAAAATAGAATTTTATAGATCATTGCCCTCAAGTTTCGCAAGGCCGAGGTCTAGCCACCACACCCCCCGCCCCTTGCTTCAGCCATTGCAGGTGCACTGCAATTTAAGGCAGGTGGACAAGGCTGCTCGTCGTGTTTTTTTTTTGTGCTCTTAGTTTTCGCTTATGCGTGTTGACTGTTTATGATACATCATCCTAAACAGCGCAATGATTGCGACTCTGATCTACTGAGATGTGGTCGTTGTTGCACAATTCACAATTTGAGTAACTTCATTTGTACTTCGTTTGATAAGAAAAGTTCAGGTATCAATTCGAAAGATGATAGCTATTTGTGTGTTTGCAAAATATGTCTGAAAGAAAACCGAAGATATCAGAATCAGAATCAGAACTTGGTTTCACTAACAAATGGCAAATATTTGCGACTCCATGTGTGATCAGTACCAGTCGAGTAAAACTTCCTCAATTTAAAGTCTGTCTTGATGAGACTTGGAATTTGCTCGTCTTTAGCTGTCATTGGATCGATCTATCGGTAAGTGAAGTCTTTGTTATGCTCCCAAAGTTATAAACAGGACTATGACTACTGTAAACCATGTGAAAAATCGATCGGTTTCTTAAATTCGAAATACAATTTCGAGGTCAGCAAGTGGATGGATATGTTATCTTTAAGGCGTTAAGCTTAAATGTGCTTGAGTCTTGAGTTGTGTGAGTTGTGCAGATCATCCAAACGCCTATCGCATAAACGTGCTGTGGAGCGATATTGGCTGCTTTCTTCGGCCGACGGCCGCTGACGCTTGCGCTGCGGCTGCTGCAGAACAATTTGCGTTAGAAGAACACTTTGCCCGCACACACACACACACGCACACACACGCGCACACATACACAGACTGCCACACCCACACAAAGCAGAGCGAGATGCGCTGGATTCGCTCAATAGCATCGTTGTCGTCGCTGCTGTTTGTTGCCTTAGTCTTCGTACCCATGCCCATTTCATTTCTTGGCCAGTTCCGAACCCGTCCGCAGTTTCAGTCGTCGCCGTCGCCGTCGCAGTCGCTGCCATAGCAGTCGTCGTCGCTGGCGGCGCTGCCGCTGGCGATCTTCAGTAACGCGCACGCCGGTGAACGCTTCGCACTTGCCCCACAATCGCTGCAAGCGGAGTCAGTCGATTTTTCCAGTGTGCGTTCTCAATCATTTTGTCGTAGTTCCTTTTTGTTTTGTGTATTATTTTGTGTGCTGTGCCACAGAAGAATAGTTGTACAAAAAGAAAAAGAGCAAAAAAGAAGAAAAGAAGAAAAGAAGAAAAGAGATTTCTGGCCACACGGTGCGTGCAGTGTTGTTAAATACCAAACAGAGGCGGCAATAAAGCCCAACAGCAAATTATGTGAAAAGTGTCGCCAATGACGTGGCACTCACCCCATCCAAATCTCCCAGCCCCCACACATCTTCCCCCTTTCCGCCTGTGTGCACGTTGTCGTCTTTAGCTTCCACACAGCTTCGCTGTCGTGTGGAATTCAGTTTGTTGTTGCTGTTGCTGTTGTTGTTGTTGTTGCCGTTGTCGCTGTGGAATATGTGAAAAATGTGTACGACAAATGTTGCCGCCTCCAACCCGCAGTCGCCACCGTACACAAAAAAACAAACAAAATATGAAAAATAAAAAGAGAGAAGAAAGAAAATTGTTTCGTTTCGTTTCATTTCTTTTGTCATATGAATTTGAATATAAATAAATATATATCTAGAGACGTCTGTCTATACGTCTGCTCCATAAATATACTTAACACCGCGCACGCCCTCCCTCAAAAAAAAAGAAGAAAAAAGAAAAGAGAAAAGAAGCAGAAGCAGACTCAACAACCGCAACAGCAATAACAATATTACGTATACGTAACATATTAAATGTATTTATGTACAGCTCAGTCTATGCGTGCATGTGTGTGTGTGTGTGTATGTAAATGGGTGCGATTGTATTTGTTAGTCGTGAACAGCTTAAATTTGTATCTGTATATATGTGTGTATGTATATCTGTAAGTGTGTGCACCACATTCGCCAGTCAAGTCAAGTAAATAACTATTTATGTAGCCCCTGTAAATACTAAGGATCATCTTGTACATATATATAGATTGCCATCAAGTGTTAACCAAGTGGAACGAAGTGTTTTTGGAGTAAGTTAATGGATCGCCTGCATGGCCCACATCACGACGACGCACGGCAGCTTAAGCCAAGCGCCAAGGTAAGCGTCAAGCACATCCGCCACGCCTTTTTCTGCCTCATAGCCGAGTCCCCCCTTTTGGTGTGCTTCTTGGCTGCTGCTTCCTCTTCTTTTATAGCAACTGCTGCTTCTGCTGCTTCTCCTTCATATTCCCATTCTTCTTCAGCTGCCGCCATTTAGTGTATTAAAATTTTTATAAAATTTTATTATTTTCTAAATATTTACTTAGAATCGCCAAATTCCACATTTACGATCAGCCCCAGTGCCCCAAAAATCATTGATTTCCATTTTCTCGTATAGCTTTCATTTCATTTCTTTTCACATTTCACATTTCACATTTCTTATATTGCATATCTAATCTTGTGTCATTTACAAATTCCGAAAGAAATTTAGCATCTCTGCCTAGTTAACAAATAAGCCGTGAGTTGAACTGCATCTTTCACGCTCAATCCTCGCAATATTTAATTGCTCTTTAGGCTGATGGTTCACACGTCATGTGAGTCGATTCTTCAACATAAAAGCGCTCTATGGAAATATTCCAAAACCAATAAAAAATAAATAAATCAAAATTAAAGGTAAAAACTTAAAAAAGCAATAACACGAACAATTAAAAACAATTGAGAACGTTGCCATCCGGTTAAGTCGGCTGCGGAATACTCTTACACCAGTGTAATACGAGCTGATAACTGGTGGCAACCAACTTTTTAGTGGCATGCTTCGGCAGTGGCTGGGGTGCCTCGTGGGCAGGACCAGGAAATTTTTTACCACTCCTTGAAGTGTGTTAACAGCAATATAATAATTCGATTTAAATGGCATGAGATATGTGGTTTTACCGATTTCCAATTATTGATTTTACTGATTTCTTAGCTTTTCAGTAACAGACAGACAGAATGACGGACATTTCACAAAACCCATATACTCTTACAATTGTTGAGCGTGTCAGCAGCACAAGCAAGAAAAATTAGACTGGAGTGAGGTTCAGTTCAGCAGGGATTATGTGATCTTAAGAGTTAGATTCGGTTGGGTTACGCAGGGTTTGCTTGGATTGCGTCAGCATATGGAACGATGAATAGCTGTCAAGTCAATTAAATGGTTCGTCACAATGAAATTACTGGAGAGCTGTCGAGAAGATTAAATCGATCTTCAGCTATTGTTATTATTATGTTTTTCGAAACATAAATCTGCCTTCTGCGAAATGCAGAGCTCGTTTTGTGCTATTTTCACACCCACTCGGCAACAATGCGGTTGGCAACACTACAAGTCAAAACCAACCCCTGAAACTGTCTTGCCTTGTCCATTAAACTTAGTAAAATGTACAAATATAGCTTGTTATATGTAAGAAGCAGGTGAAAGTATATCCGTCGCATAGACTATATATATTCTCGGTCAGCTGTCGATTTAGTTCACTTCGCCATGTTCGTCTATTTGTCAGATCACCGAGCTAGAAATTTTGTTTGGAATATAAGTCATTTAATCCTATCGACAACTTCTCCCTCATTTTACGGGATGCAGATTAAAATCGATTACCGATAACAATAATTTTAAAAATGTACAAATATAGCTTTTTAATGGGTCAAGAATATACTTTGATCATTGACTCATGCTCGGTAAAGATTTGGGGTCAGGGTATGTCCTAGTCGAGCAATCTCCACTAGAACAATCCTACTTATTATTTCCAACACTTGTCACTCTCTTGTGTCAATGGTCACACTTTGAAACTGACCTTCCCAGCTAAGGAGCACAGACCCAAAATGATAGCCAATGAACTGTGTGGTTGAGTATGGCTGGTGGTGCGCCGATTGTGTGTGTGTTTAACTGTTTTACAGTTATGCTTCTGAGCCTTTCATCATCGATTTGCCGCTTGCAGCCAATTAACGCTGCACATATGTATGCATGGGCCATACCTCAAGGGGTGTATGTCAGGGGTGTGTTTGAGTGTTGGCCAGTGGTGACATATGGCTGGCAATTATTAAGCGGCGGACAGTGGCCAAGTGGCGTTTGGCCTTGAGCGCGACTTACAAAGCGCCAACCACGGCGCGTTCTTGTTGTCTTCTGTGTGTTTTGTGCGAGACAAACAACCATCCCTTCCCCAGCCACGGCCCCAACGACCAACTTTGAGGGGCTGACTTTGAAGCTCATTTCGCATAGTTTTCTTGAACGCAGCTATAGAGATTATGAAAGACGCCCTTTGGTCAGCTGTTGCTCATATTTTCATGACTACTTGCTCCCTTCTATTTGTCCCTCACTCTCTCTCTCTCTCTCTCGCTCTATCTCTCTTCTTGGCTCTCTCTGTGCCTCTCTCGCCCTTTATCACTGTGCATTTCCGGTAGTGGCCAAAGCCAAGGTTCTTCAAGCAACCCTCGCAGGCCAGAAAATTGAATTAGAAAGCAAACCGAAAGAACGGCAGCCTGTTGAAAGCCGAATATGATATACCCTTTTGAGCAACAACCAGCTACTCGTATTTACAATTATAAATACAACTGAAAACAGTAGTTTGATGTTAATTAGATCATTGTGACATGCCTGACTAATGATTTCAGATCAGTTATCTTGAAAAACAAAAATGTCTTAGCTTCAAGAGCCCATCCGCGACAGAAATGATGACCAAGATCAGAACCTTATAAATAGTTCAAGACTGTGTAGATTTAAGTTAATGAAGTGTTTTACAGCCAGTCAATAACGAACAAGATAGTCCCATCCAGATAGTTCAAGCATTGCATTTCATGACAATGCCTCTGCGAGAAGGGTATACGAGTTGGTGTCGACTGCTGGTGAAGACATGGGACGCTCTGCCCTCGTTCCCCGCACCTACCCCGTAAGCAAACGTTGGCGACTGTTCTGCTCTGCTGTGCTTCTGCGGCACTTTAAATTCACCCGCGCGCCCGTTCACGTCGGGGTGCTCTAAATACTTGTTGTTCTTGTTATCACTGTTGTTCCAGTTGTAATTGCGGTGCGGGGTGAATAAATAAAACTGCAAAGCTGGTGTCGGGAATAATGCACGCGGCGCCCAATGTGCGTTCGCCCGCCGAGATGCGTCACAAAAAGAAAAGGTAGCTAGGCAATGCAGATGGAAATTGCAGCGCCACTTCCATAAGCAACACTTAAAGGATGAAAAAATGGTTTAAAAAGCCAGAAATTTGCATTGCGAAAGTTGGTTGAGAACTAGACACTTCGTTGGCTGTCTAAATTCCAATTCACTTCATTTTTCTTCTTTTTTTTTGGAGTTGAGTTGAGTATTGTTTAAAATTATTAAAGTGTGGCCAATCCGTCAAATCCAACAGGCAGAAGCAGTTTGTCATGCAGGATAACTTTAAAATGATGTAACTATGTGTATCAATAAATTATTTAAGAAAACATAACTTCAGTAAAGCGCTGATCAGACTGACCTTAGAATTGAGTTCTTATTCCTATTTAACAGAAAGCATTTCACACAAAACAAATGTTCTCTAAGTTTGCAAACCTACCTAGTCAACTTTACAGTGACTACCTAGTTTTTCAATTTTTATCTTATTTGATTGTCTCATCCAGTAGGATTTCTGTTTAACATTTTGCAAAGTATTCGATGCGTATAAAGCACACCTCGATACGCTCCAAAGACGCTTTAACATCTGTCTGATGTCTGTTAATGAACCCAGAATATCCCAAGCGACAGCTAATCTACACATTTTTCTATCACTAATTTGAGGGCAGAAGTTTGAAAAATATTCAACTTCAATATTAGCAGGTGTGTTTCAGCAACATCAATATCAATTAATTTGTACAGTGCAAATAGCCTTAGTTTGAAGAGTAATCGATGTTGTCAATCGAGCCTTAATAACTACGCTTGCCTCGGGAGCAGGCAATTATAACTTCAACAGTCAGAACAACGCTTTACAGAATGTGCCCAATGCTTGAGAATTAAGTTGGCAACCATGGCTATAACTATAGCTGTAACTGTAACTGTAACTGTAGCTGTAGCTGTAATTGTAACTGTAATTGTGATTGTGCTAGCTGTTGTTTTAGTTAGATGCAGGGATTACACATTATTTGACGACTCGAGAGTCAAAGTCGATGTCGCTGCCGGAAATGTCGGGTGGCACGAAAGAATTTCATCAACTGGCAGCTACAGAAAGGTGCAGGGGGACGGAGAGGAAAGGGGGTGGTGGATTGGTAACAAGGAATCTCAGACTCGCCACAAACCAAAAACTATCACAATCACGAGCACAACTGTTTGTCCAGGCCAGCCAAAAGTTTTGCTCTGCGTCTTTGTTTTGGTAGCGCTTAACGAACAAATTTTTAATTGATTTGCTTGTGCTTTCTTTGTTCGCTCGCCTTCACCGTGGCCATGACCAGCTAGCCGACAAACCGACCGACTGAGCGACCGCCCCAACCGCCCGCCCGCTCCATTGTACTGTTTTATGGAGCGCACACTTACTCATACACACACACACACGCACACACACACAGACACACACAGGAGGGCTGACTAAAAGACGCCATCAATTTGGTTATTTTTAGCACGAAAATCGTTTTGCCATTGTGTGCGCCTTATGGCAAGAGTACCATAAAAAGGGGATGGGGCCAAGGGGGCTGGGTAGGGGGGTAAGTGGGCGAGTGGGCGAAAGGGTAATCAGAGTAGAGGAGTGGGTGGTGGTGGGGCTAAGTGCGGGTATAGGATATGTTGGTATGCTAAACGCAGAGCGTCAGCCGGAGCTGCACTTTGGAAGTCCATGTTGATGGGACAGCTTCTCCATGATGAGCTTAAGACGTTGGTTGGTGGGATGTGAAGGGGTTAAAGGGGCTGGGTCCATTACAGTTGTGCGGGCGGGCTCAAGAGAATTTATTTGTTTGTTTGGTTGACATTCGCTATAGGCTGCCTACCGATTTCATTTTGTCCCACTTGCTGTTGTGTGGCAACGCTGACAAACCGAAAAAAAATTTGATCAATATTTTTGCTGCCTCTCTCGCTATCTCTCTCTCTCTCTCTCTCTCTCGCTCTCTGTTTGACTTCGTCTCGCTCTCGCACTTTGAGTGGAGTAAGTGTGAGCCCCTCAGCGTATATTACACGTGCCGTGACTGCTGGCAGGCTGCTTATTAGCCATGAAGGTTGCCTCAAATGCAAAATGAACACACAACACGGCAGCAAATAACAAAACCAAAAAGAAGAAAAGTTCTGTACTATGACACTGGCAATTTGCATGGTCGACTCAAACACGAAGACAAAACACACACAAACATACATCGTAAATATACATTTTGCATTTCTGCGCTAGGATCCAAACACGTTTTCGCTGTTCTCTGTCTCAATCTCAATCTCTGTCTCAATCTCTGTCTCTGTCTCAATCTCTGTCTCTATATTCGTTGTTGTCTCACTCTCACTGCTAGTCTCCCTCCTCCTTTTACTCACTCTGTGCTGCCGGCTCACGTTGCGAATGCGTCATATAAGTTCGTCAGATTGCGCATGCGACACGTTGTTCTTGCAAAGCGCAACGAACATTCGACCTCCATCAAAGTGAAAATTGCGTGAGGGCACCGCCAAGGTCCATATACATATGTATGTGCATGTGTACTTGCTGAATAAAAAAATTTCCAAATCATAAAAATCCGTTTTTATTAGAGTCTTTTAGTACATAGCTGTAAAAGTTTACAAATCACCATTACATAAAGCAAATGTTATAATTCGGGCGTCAACAATGCAAATGTAATTCAAATTTTGCGAATGGCCATATTTTGATAAGGTCTAAATCATCTAATCGTCAATTATGTAACAAGGAATGTGCCTATAATGGACATGAATGAAAACTTTAATAACATGATCTTAAATGGATTTGTATAAGCTTAAAGGCAAGCCATCTAAGCTTGTGAAAAGTGGATGTTAAACATTGAAACAGAAATAGTTTAGTAACACGGATCGAATAACTTTTAATAATAATATCAGATAAATACTGTCTGACTAGATACTTCATATACACTATTATACCCGATTTAGGCATTGGATGTGTCCAGGGTATAACTGTTATGCATAATATTCGTTAAGCATTTAACATGATGCCAGAAGCAAGATGCTAAAAAAAAGGGAATAGTTAATAAGCCAAGAGTATATCTCTTAATGTTATCCAAAACTGATTTGTAAAGGGGTTAAAGTGCCATGTGGCGTTTTTCATTGTCAACAACAGATGCCGCAGCAGTCGCCATGCGAGTTGTTGACAATGTTGCAGATGTTGTTGATCTGACATGCCACAGCAGCAGCAGCAGTAGCTGCAGCAGCAGCAGCAGCAGTTGTAGTTGAACAAGTGACAGCTTTATGGAAGTAGCAGCTGCCGCACTAGCACATAAACACACAAACACACTCATACTATTAATCGTCACATGGTAAAAACTGTTACGAAATAAAAAAAAAAAACAGCAGAAAAAACAAAATAATAAAAATAAGGAGAGAAAAAGAGCAACTGCTGTGACGAGGACCGAGGACAATGACTGTGGTGTGAGGGGGTGCTGGGTGGAAGAGGAGATCTGTGTTGGGAACAGTGGCACGATTCGCTAAATCCGAATTGAAATGTTGCCGCCTCGGCTGGCAGGTCAACAACAACAGCAGCAGCAGCACAAACAAACTAGCAACAACACTAATACATTAGTTACAGTTACAGTTTTGTCAGAGTTCACGAGTTGCCAGCCGATGAGCAGCCGAGTTGAGTTAAAGTCGAGTGTGTGTGTGTGTGCGTGTGTGTGTGTGTGTGTGTGTGTGTGCTGCTGCTGCCATTGCTGCTGCAGCGCGGCATTTAGTTAAGTTAGCCATGAAGTGAACTCAACTGAACCGAAAGACTCCCGAAATTTAGCCCGAACACGACAACTACTACAACTATACAAATATGTGTTTGTGTGTGTGTGTGTGTGTGTGTGTGTATGTGTGCTTCAAGTGGTTTGTCTGCTGCTTTTGGCTTAGATTTCTGGCCAATTGTTTGGCATTTTTTGAAGAAGTCGCAACGCTGGCAGACAGCGCGAGTCTGGCCCCAGTCTCAGGACTCGACTTCCAGTTTGAGTTAGCCAACTCATCGGCCCAGTTAACACAGCGCAACTACTTCGTGCGTGTGCGTGTTTATGTCTCTCTCTCGCTCGTTCTTTCACACGGTGTATGTGTATGTGTCTGTGTGCGAGTATTTTAACTTCGTTGGTGCTGCTGCTGCTGCCGCTGCGGCGGCGACTGTTGGCACTGTGGCATTGTCAACAACGCGCCACAGAGTTCATACAATTGTGGCACGCGGCGCATTAAGCACGTGGCTCTGACTGATAACAGTGTTGGCCAACAGTAGTTGACCAGCCACAAAAAAGAGGAACACAACAGTGCAGTGCAGTTCAGTTCAGTTCAGTTCAGTTTAGTTCACTTGATTTTAGTGCCGCGCGATCCGCGTTGGATACATTTTTTTGCCACTTTTTTTTGCTATGCATTTCTAAGCATATGTGTATGTGTGTGTGTATGTGAGTGTATGTGAGTGTGTGTGTGTGTGTGTGTGTGTGTGTATGCGTGAGTAAGAGTGTGCGTGTGTGTTAAAGTACTTACTGCCTTACCAATGCAAATCAAACACAAACACTGTGATAAACAAGTGGTCTACCACCAAACCAACCCAATACACATTTTTTTTTGGCTTTGTTCAAATGTGCTTCAGTGCTAAGTGCAGTGAAAGATGCATGGAAACTCATGTGTTTCGCAGTTAAGCTTCCAAAAATAAGGAATACAAATAAAAAATACGCAATTGAAAAGCTTAGCTTGCATAATAATTAATAATTTAAAGATTCGAATAAAAGTAAAAACTATTTTAAAACCAATTTTCAACGTGCACAAAATCAAATAAAACTATTCAAAATTAATATAAATCTTATCTTTAAATGCAATAAACAAACAATCATAATAAATGTAATAAAATCAAACTAATAACTATCACAAAAATATATAACACTTAAAACCAATCCACACAAATTAACTTTGGCAAATTAATAACCAACTAAATTAATAAGAACATTTTCAAATCAATTGCTAAAAAACACTATCTAAATCGATCAATTTAAAAACTATAACTATAACTATAAACTAAAATAACTATAATCTTAACAAATCAATCAAAGTTGAATTTACGATAAGCTTAAAAGCATAAATAACAACTTTAAAAAAGTAGCTGAGCTTATATGCATTTTTGGGACAGATCAAAAAAATAAATATAAA
This sequence comes from Drosophila basisetae, assembly GCA_035041595.1. Taxonomy (NCBI): domain Eukaryota; kingdom Metazoa; phylum Arthropoda; class Insecta; order Diptera; family Drosophilidae; genus Drosophila; species Drosophila basisetae. The sequence continues at coordinate 2,806,315 of JAWNLB010000115.1, forward strand.
ATTTAGCTTTAAATAAATTTTTGAGAGCAATTTATACACTGTGAGAAAAGTCTCATTATATCAATACTGCGCATCAATTGGTTTCAACTAGCAACAATTGCAACTCAACCATGAGTGCAACGAATGGAAATGGCAATCACGACAGCAACAGCAATGGGAATGATCGTGCACAGCAGCAACAGCCACGAGCACCAGCAGTAGCAGCTACAACAGCAGCAGAGGTAGCAACAGCGACTCCCACCAATATCAGCAGTCGTGTTGATATTGCACACACAGCAACAATAACAGCGACAACAACAGCACCGCCACGTCCCGCCACAGCGCCAGCGCGCAGCGGTAATAGCAACAATAACAATAATTGCCTGCCATTGAGCAACAGCAACAGCAACAGCAACAATAACAACAACAGCAATAGCAACAGCAAGAACCACAGCCACCAGCCCAGCAACAACAACAATGAGAACAACATCAGCAGCAGCAGCGGTCTTATCGTCAGCGGCATTGCAGCCGCACACACGAGCAGCAGCAGCAGCAACAACAATACAATAGCAACAATAGACACAAACAGCGGTAACAGCAACAACAACAACAACAGCAGCAGCAACAACAATCACATTTATGTAAATCCGCACAGCTATGATAGCAGCTCTGGCACCACTGGCAGCGGTAACATTAGCGGCTCAACGGCTATCATGTTGCCACTGCCGATGACATTGCAACTGCAACTGCCCGACAGCAATCCGTGCAGCAGCAGTAGCAATGGCTTGAGCCTGGGCGCGATCAGTCGACCTGGGACATCGACAACACTCAGCACGCTGAATACATATCTGTTTCCGTGTGGTGCCGACTCTGCTGGCACCATCGGCGGTGGCACCTTCAACGGCAGCACCAGCTGTGATCTCGACAGCAACTTTAGCCAAATGGTTGCCGGCGCCAGCGAGCCGGGCAGCTCTACGTCCCACAGTCCGTGTCCGGTGACGTTTTCGGCTGGTGCAGCTGGTGGTGGGCCCTTGGGACTCGCTGTCAATTTCGGTGGCTTCATCAACAAGCGACGCATACGCAAACTGTTTGGCGTCGGTGGTGCGGCCAATGCAGGCGATGGCTTCGCCCCATATGGAGCTGCACTGCGGCGTCGCAGCTCGCAGCTGGTGCAGTTCCACAAGAAAAAGCAACAGCAGCAGCTTGAGCAAATGGAGCAGCAGCAGCGCATTGCGACTGTTGCGTCGGCGAACGCTGCGTTTTTGGAGCGCAAGGAGCAGCAGCAGCAACAGCTGCAGCTGCAGCACCAACAGTTGCAGCTGCTGCAACAACCACAAATTCTGCTCCTGCAGCAGCAGCAGCTGCTGCAACAGATGGAACCGAAGAAGAAGAAGAAACCCGGACCGCCGGCACAGGTGCGACAACAGGCATCCCGCCAAATGGACGATCCGATGATGAATCGGCCTCGCAAGAACACACCAGCCATCAGCAAGAAGAAGGACAAGGATAAAGATAAGGACAAGGACAAGTTCAACTTCAAGGACTATGGCTATGAGAAGTACCCAAAATAGACAAAAATACAAAAATGCACAGCTCTTAACACGAATTTAGTTAGAAACCACCCGCCAATTCTCCAGCTGTTTTTTACATATCTATACATATGTATAATTATATATATATATATATATATATATATATATATATATAATTTTATTTTTAAGTTTTCAGTTTCTTTTCTGTTCATGTTTCGCTCTTCCTTTGCAAATTGCTCCGATTTCTTTGTTTTTTTTTTCTTTTAGCAACAACTTGAATAAATGATTTTGGGACAGCATATTGAAGTTTGCGGTTTTTCTTTGCTTTTTCCTCCCACCCGCCACACCCATCCCCATTGCGATTTCAGCTTTAGCTTCCGCCTCTGCTCAAACATTCAACACAATAATGGAACATCTTCATCACATAAAAATATATATATATTTTTAGCTTTGCACAGCTTTAACGTAGAGTTTGGAGCCTGCTTTATTGATACTCTGCATAGCCTGCTCACCACTATGCCTCACATGGGGCATATTGAAGATGACTCCATATAAAGTAAGCCCCTACAAGCTGCATCAGCAGCAATCGAAAGTGCTCTCAACTATAACTAATGAGCCTCAAAATTTGGAATGCAGGTGTCTTAATATGCCTGCTTTATTCAGTTCTCTTGCATATTATGGACACCCTACCCTTATACACAGAATAAATAATAATATAAAATATACATCGATACAAAACTCGACTATCTTGGGTATGCCAAGTATGGTATTTTTTGTCTTGTTTTTATAAGTTTACAAAGCCGAAGAGGCTATATGATATAGCAATTAGTGAGCTTGGAGGGAAATCCTGGTATACAAAAAATGTTTTGCATGTTGGAACTCATTATTCTTTCATCGATCGTTTCTAGCGCTGTCAAAATAGACTCAACACTTAAGGCAATGCTATATCGACTCAACTAGTGATGCTGATCAAGATCAAACTATCAAACTGATAAGCAAACAAAGTTTCTATTATCCTTAATCATTATCATCATTGTCATTAAAAAGTTGTCTTCTGTGCCTTAAATGCTTAGGCTTAGACGTTTTGTAAGGCACTTTCTCCTTAAGTGAAGTTGTTTTGGGTTTTTAACATGGCGTATGCGTAATGCGAGTGACTGTCTAGTGCGAAGAGCAAAAGAGACGAGTTCAAAATGCCAAGTCCAAGTCATTGCCCTGTCGCGTTGAGACAACGACTCCGAATGAGGCAGTCATTTCCGACTATTGCCCAGCCAGTATTCTTCCTCTTCTTCATCTTCTGCTGATTTTGCCTTTTTAGCAAATAATTTTATAGCCGGCGCCGTTTGTGTCGTTGTCGCCATAATCGCAGCCAAAAATCGCACAAATATCAAAACTCGCTGCCAGAGTAGGAAGCGCAAACAAAAAAAAAAGGAGAAAACTACAAAAATGAATGTGCGGAGTCATCTCTGCGACTAACTGGAGCCGGCATAACTCAACAACATACACACAAACACACACACACACACACGCACACTGAACAGTGCCTGACGCTGATGGGAAATGCCTCATTACGCATACGCCGCGTTGCATAAGACGTATTATTAAAATTAATGTCTGTAGATGTGTGTGTGTGTGAGACGGTGTGTGTGTGTGTCAGTGCTTGTGCGAACGTGTGTGCCTATATATGTGTTCCATATAAATTCAAGGCCAAATTAAAATGCCTGCAGAGCCGAGGCGCAAAATATCCCTTGAGTAAAAAACTGAAATGCATTGTTATTTTCAGTTATCAACTGAGGATATTTAATGATTATTTTATTTTAATTTCGATAACTTTTACCGTAGCTAATTGTGTATATCAAATTAAAATACGTTTTAGTGACAGGCTCACAACTACCTAGAAATACTTTTCGCAATTCTGGTCTCATTTTCGTTTCATTGATTAATTCAGTTTCTTATATTATGCAACTCATTTGGAAATATGTAGGGTAATCTCTTGTAAAGCGTCGTCTTGCAAATGTTTCGGACATTATGCTCCATCGCAATCTTGTTACAACAAGGTTAAAAGGCAAACAGTTTCTTCAGGAATTTAATAATTTGTTACTTAACATATCATTTATATAGAATTTTACTGTTTATTATTTTTTCTTTTGATATACTATAATAGCAATAACAAATCTCTTTTCAAATCTGGCCCCGGCTTGTAAAGCTTTCCTATTCATCCAACATTTTTCTGTCTTTCTTTCTTTCTTTCCTACAATTTTTCATTCACTGACAGAACTCGATTTTCGCATTAAAGTGAATAATTTGCAGCAGTCAGGGTTTTTAGTCTCAGCCAGAATGTATGCCTTTTCTTTGGGCCATTTTTCTGCGCTTTTCATCGCATTCCTTTTTTTAATACTCGCACTATGTAGATTATTTTGATTCGTATTTATGTAATACAGCAGCGCAAAATTGCAGAAATAAGTAAGGGAAAAAGCAACAAAAAAATGGAATAAAAAGCAAAAGAAAAATATTGCGAGAAAATTGCTCTAATGTGCCTTGCGTGTGTGTGTGTGTGTGTGTGTGTGTGTGTGTGTGTATGTTGTGTCGCGCGTGTGTTGTTTGCCCTTTGCATTGATGCCATTGTTATTGTAATTATTATTGCTATTGTTGTTGTTGTTTGCGCGCTTTTAGGTGCTTCCGTTGCTGCCATTTCATTTGGCCAACCAAATTTATGTCAATGCCACAGCAACAACAACAACAAAAACAGCCGGCACCTAACAATAACTTAAATAATATAACGTGTGTGCGTGTGTCTCTCTGTGTGTGTATATGTGTGTGTGTGTGTGTGTGTGTGTGTGTAGTCATGCAAAACAAAGTCAAAACTCCGAACAGAGTTTCGCGCCTGGAAAACATTACTCTGCAGTTTCAGTTAATTGGCAACGGCAACACAAGCTGCCACACCCCCACCACCCACACACAGAGCGACAGCAACCATAACAGCAACCATAACAACAGCAACCACAAGGAAAACATGCGCCGCGACTTGTAGCCGCCATTTGAATTGCCCGGCAACTCGCAAACCGCCCACAGCGACCTCGCCCAATTGTTGTACACTGTGGAAGGCAATCGGCAGTGCTGTGTGTGTTATGTGCTATGTCAAGAGGGGGCATGGAGCGGAGGGGACAACGTTTTGTGGGGGAGTGGGGCACTGGCACTGTGGGGTAACATGGGCCAAGTGCCCTTGATTTGTGTGCACGGCATGTGGCGGCGTGTTGACTATTTGCATTGCATGTCAACGGCGCAGCGTATGCGTGTGTGCTTGTGTGTGTGTGCGTGTGTGTGTGTGTGTGTGTGTATATGTCCGATAATTTCGTAACATGGCCTTTGTGGCGATCTTTGTGGTGCGATAAGCGAAAGCAATGCTAAAGAAAAATACACAAGCAAAGCAGCTGAAGTTGCAAGTTATGAACTAATGCATACCCTCGAAAAGTTCTATCGTTATATGATATTCAATTATATTAGCTCCTCTTAACATTGAAATGTAGAGACAGTCAATACTTCAATTTCGAAAGTCAAAAAGATTTCCTGTTTCGCGACAAAAAGTGTTTGGACTATCTTATGCAAGGCCTTTCTACAGGGTCTACAACATTTCGACGCGCAGTCACAATTTTATTGTCCACTTTGTAGTTGTGGCTAATTGCAAACGGGGAGTGTAGGTCAGGAAGTTTGGGGCGGGGGAGGGGGAGGTGGAGGTGACAGGTTGAATTTGGTAACGGGGGCAAGGGGACTGGACTGCAAGAGTCCTTTGACGAGGTCAGGGGATGTGGGCGTGTCTAATGCAAGTATAAGTGCCCCGAAGTTGGCAGCTGATTTGCATTTTTCAACGCGTCGTACAAAGTGTTCATCGATATGCCCGATTTTTGGTACCGTGCCTTGAGACTGCAATAGCAGCGTATTTTATGATCATACTTGAAAAAAGCATTCGTGTTAACATTTTTAAATTATTACTTATTAAAACAGATGCCACTTTTGATAAGTGGACCTCATCCTGTAATCATATTTTTCCGTGAGATACTTATTAATACATTCACATCGATTTGTTATGCACTCGATATATGGATGAGCGCAGGCACCTTTTTGTTCAGTGTAGACTTGCATCACTAAGCAACGAATATAAACCTATAAATTTGTAATTTATCAGCTGTTTTGTTCAAATACTCTGGCAAATTGGCCAGTCACGACCTTTGCCAAAAAAAAAAACATGCAAAAAAGAAAAGAAAAGAAAACACGATAAACAAAATTGTAACTTTCTGCATACGTTAAAGGAAAGACTCCACAATTTGGCCGTATGTGACAACCTTGATTCATTCAGAAAACCAGCAGCTGTTTTGGTTCGAAACGGCCATAAATGTAACCAATATTCACGAATATTCATGAATATTGCACGACTTCTTTGCGCAGCGCTCAAAAGTATGCTACGAAATTTGTGCCAGGCAAGCAGGCAGGCAGGCAGGCAGGCGATGCATGCACTGATGTGTATGTGTATGTGTGAGTGTACTGGTGTGTGTGCATTTGTGTTTGTTGTAATTTCAGTTCAAGTGCCGCCAATTAGCCGCCGCTGTTAACGAACCAAACAACCCCTTTGGCCCAACACTGACTTGGCCTTGAACTCGCCCCGGCAAAATTGAACACGAAACAGCGAATGAAAGTAAAAGTTGCACTTTGTTGTTGTTGTTGTTGTTTGTGCCTGCCTGCCACATGCGCTGCACTGCATGAATAATGTGAATGGTGCATATATGTGATTGTGTGCGTGCATGTGTGTGTGTGTGTGTGCTAGTGTTGTCCGCATGCTGCATGCCTCGGACGAAGGTCGGGACTGCGACGACGCCACTGCAGCGCTCCCATTAGCGCTGAATTGCGCTACCTGCCCCCAATGAACTTGTTCTGCTGTTCTGCTGTTCTGCTGCTCTGACGTCATGGCCACGTCTAGCAACAGCCGTAAAGACTTTTGCACTCACCTGTGTGCCGCCACCTTAGCCAGCTTTGCCTTATGGCTGCAACTGCTGCTGCTGCTGCTGCGGCGACTGTTTTGCATTTATTTATTATTGGCCGCTGCGACAAAGTTGCCAAAGTTGCTGCCCCACAGTTGCCAGTTACCAGTAGCCAGTTGCGAACTGCCAGTTGGCGGCTGCCTTACACCAAACCAAATTTCGATGTCAATTTAATTTTGTAGCGATATTTATAGTATGTTATAAAATACAGCAATTAAATTCTATTAAATACCATGAAGTGTTTCTAAGTGATTTTCTTCTCTCTGTTTTCTCCTATGCCTTTTCTCTTGCCCTCTCTCTTTCTCTCTGTTCTTTTATCTTCTTTTTCTTTCTCACTATCTTTGTCTTTGTATTTCTCCCTCTCCCTCTCACTCTCACTCTCACTCTTTCTCTCAATATCTCCGTCCCTCTCTCTCTCCCTCACTATTTATCTGCCCGTCTTTCAAAACTCACGAGCATTTTCTAAATACGAAAGTTGAGTTAAGAAGATAATTTTTAAATAATTTGAAAAAAATTAAAGCTTTGCACAAGATAATTTCTTATTCATTTTTTGACAATATTTCAAAATTGCTACAGTGTATCCGCCAGTTGCCAGTGGCTTCCCGTGGCGCTGACAGCGTGTGGCATGACGACGTCAGCAGCGATTTAGTTGCTGCCCGCCTGACTGTCTGTCGTTCATCTTCTTTTATTGCCTTGCGCTGACTTTCAGCTGTTTTATCATTTGGCTGCTGTTGCCGCCGCCTCTGTTGCTGTTGCTGTTGCTGCTGTAGTCATTTATTGGCCGTCATCAACTTTTCGACTCGCATCACGCGACCAACTCTTAACTCGACTGCTGACTGACTTTTACATAAACAGTTTCATACTGTGTGGCGGAGCAGTTGTCATATTATTCAGTAAGCTGCTGCTAAACCAACAACATCAGCAGCAAAATCAAGAGCAACAAGATTAGCAGCAACTTTTTAGCTGCTTGTCATTTATGATGAGCCAGCTCTCTCTCTCTCTCTCTCTCTCCCTTTCTGTCTCTTTCCCTCTTTCCCGTCCCCTTGTCTCTTCTTTGGGGTTTCTCTGTCCCTCTTTCTAGCAATTACTCTCTCGCTATCTCTCTTACTCTTTCTATATGAAATTCTATTGTTGTTCTTAAGCCAAAGTTCTAAATGAGATTATTTTTACTTGCCAGCAAAAAACACTAGCAGATACCCTGTAGCTGCACCAGCTACATAGGCGGAGGATATCACTCTTTGGAAATCGTATGTGCACACATGAGAATATTCTATTCATATTTACTAGTGTACAGTTGTGAGCAATTGTATACACCCGGTTGGAAAGACTGTAAGTGAGACGGGAAAAATTACAAAACAAAAAAAAGTTCAAAAGAGCCAACAAATTGAAGCCAAATGCCAACAAGCAAACAATAAGCACACTGACTAAAGGGCGTGCAACAACAATGGCAACAACAACAACAACTACAGCAGCAGCAGCAGCAGCAGCAATATAAACAACAACAGCAACAGCTCTTGGGCTGTATAAATAATATTTTTGTTGAGGCGCCTTGTATGACAAAGTGTCCGCTTAAATGTGCGCGACACAGACACACATACACATATACATACACATACAGATACAGATAGACATAGACACATAAGGAAATAGCACATAGACCTATTGCGCACTCAAGTGGCTGCATTTATTGCTGCTGTTGCTGTTGCTGCTGTTGCTGCTTTTGCTGCTGCTGTCGCAGTTCAAACGCCAAAAAGGGCAGCTGTCGTCGCTGCTGCAGCGCTGCGTTTTGTAATGTCTTTTTGTATTGTTGCTGTTGTTGCTGCTGCTGCCTGCGGCCGACGCCTTTCGTCAATTGATGAGCGCCGGGGCCAAAGTTGAGCGGCGGCTGTGCAACTTGTTATACCCTAAAGCCCATTGAAATAGGCTAAAAAGGGTACCACCAAGTTTTGCAAAAAAAAGTGCATGTAATATACAAATTAGGTATACATATTCTTGAGCCACTGCATAGATATTGCCATATCCGTCCGTCGAAATAAATGCAAGTTTGCCAGGTTAGTCAACTTGCAATGGAAGTTCCCGGACTCCAAACGCAGATGAGTTTTGTTGACTTACCCGATAGTTAATATGATGATAACTAAATGAGTTACCCATAACAATGAGCAGTAGGTAAAGACTTGTCTTCAGGGTATCTGCTAGTCGAGCTCTCTCGACTACAGCATTCTTGTTGCTTGTTGTTGCTGCTGTTGCTTGACATTTTTACATGAGGTTGTTGCTGCTGCTGCTGCTTCTGATGTGGTGACAAACATTTGATATTGTTGTTGCTGCTGTCCCTTATGATTTCCTTGTTGTTGTGGAGCGTGTGTGGAGCGCCTTTCAGCTGTCAACCAGTTTTGCCATTTTTTCTACTTTCCTTAGTTGCCTCGATGTGTGTGTGTGTGTGTGTGTGTGAGTTTGATTTTTTGGGCAGTCAGGCAAACATTTTTGGGCCCTGATGTTGCTGCCGTTGGCAGTTGCCGTTGCCGTTGCAGTTGCAGTTGCAATCGGCGCGGCGCGGCGCACAAATAAAAAGCGGAAGCGTCGCTAAAGTCAGTTCTCTCTCGTTTAGCCAGCTAACACTTGTGCTTAGAATCGTGAGGCCGTCCGTCACTTGCCGTTGACCGTTACCGCTTACTCGAGGGTCGCCTCCCGGCTTCCTAGGTGTGCCGCTCGAAAATGGTTGCCGCGTGCAGCGGCTTTGTGGGTGCTGCGTCTGCTGATGCTGCTGCTCCTGCTCCTGCTCGGCCAGCGGTTTGTTTTGTTTTTTTTTTGTGTTTTTGTTCAAGTGGCAGCAATATCATTTTGTGACTGTGCTCCAGCGACTTGAACCAGCCGTGGTGCACTGGAGCAAAGCTGGACCAGCTGTGGAGGCCAGCCCATAACACGCATCTACCAGGCAATCGAGAATGTCCTGCACAAAATGTAAGGAGACCTAATTTAAATTCCACTTTCCTACACGCATTGCTCAGCGTTTTCCTTAGTTAGCTCAAATTTCACATCTCCCCCCAGACACACATACACACACACACGCACACACACACACGTTCATCTGTCCAGTTTCTCGCAAATATGCTTGAAGAGAATACATTCGCATAATTTGGCCAAAAGTTTAAAAAGGGGAAAATCAATGGGTGCTCAAATAAACATTTCTGTTTTCCTCATGTCTCCATATGTGTGTGTGTGTGTGTGCGTGTGTGTGTGTGTGCGTGTGCGACTGACCCAGTCTAAAATTAAATGCATGCTTTATTGACCGTTTTCGTGCAGAGCTTAATTCAGCTGATTACACATTAAAATTAAATGTTAAAGCTGCTTTCGAAACGCAAATTTTAGAACAAAATACGATTTGAAAAACGAATTAAGCCAAATCTGACTTATTATTAGCATATAAATTGTAAACACGAATTTTGCATACAATTTCACATTTCATCAGGGTGAATAAAGGAACTATCTTTGCAATCAATATATTTTCTTTTGTTTTCGCCCCATCAACCTCGTAGTCTAGATATGTATTAAATATGTTTTAGATCGATGCTAAAACTATGTATTTTATTTTCCAAAACAAATATTCAAAGCGTACATTGAAATTCAGACATTCGACTTGATGAATTACTTTGTGTCTACGACCATTATTGTGCTACATTTGCAAATCCCAACCGAGTCTATACCTAGGCTGAAAATTCATAAATATTTCTAAAATTGTTTCCCCAAGCTCTTGTATATGAAAAGATAAAAACTCGATTCAAAACTCGTTATTGAGCGATTTTAGGGAAAACCAATATCGATCGATAGTTATTAAATTTAAAGTGCTCTTTGTTCGGCAGTTCAACCCAAAGACTAGCAGCGCATTGAAATATTTACTTATTGAATATAACGATCTATATTATTATCGATAGATTTGTGGGCAGCATTTCTGATTGAGCAATTGCCAGGCACTAGTGTGACCAAAGCAATGGGAAACCACAAATTCGCACAAATTTCTCCATTTCATTCAATTCAATTGCTTTCCCCGCGAATTCCTTTCCACTCCACTTTGCTACCCGCTGCCCACAATCGCATCACTCATTTAGCCAAACTCATCAAAGTCAGCCACATCGTTGCGTTTAGATTGGCTGATTGACTGACTGGCTGACTGACTGATGTACTGGCAGCTGAGGCGTCATTCGAGCGAACACTTTGCGTGCTTTGTTTGCCTGTCGCTGCCAGTGTTTGTTGTCCGTTTGTCTGCGGCGCTTCTAAGCCCCAAGACGGTCTGAAATGCACACACACACACACACATTTACATATATATATATGTATATATAAATATGTATATATATTTATGTATGTATATATATGTGTACACAAACGTGAACAAATAAGCATATACATATCAGGCACACATACACATGTACACACATACATACATAGATGTGTATATATGTGTGTACTCGTATCTTGCCAATGTGGAGCAGCTGTCTATAATTACACACGTGTGTGTGTTTGTGTGTGTATTTTGGTCTGTTTATAGAGTATTGTGTAACAAACACACAGCAATAAAATTAAAAGTAAAAGTACGAGAAGCAAATTTTGCGCCACTCCCCCTCTCCCTCTCTAACATTCCCTCTATCTCTCTCTATTTCCCTCTCTCTCTCTCTCTCTCCCTCTCTCTCTCTCTCTCTCTCTCTCTCCCCCTCTTTGTCGCTTTTGCTTGCTTGCAGTGTTCAGTGTTACGACCAAATTACAAGCATAAATTGCTGCCGCTAAAGTGCAAGTGACGATAAGGCAGTAGTTGCAAAGGGATGGAGGTACAAGAGTTGGCTTGGTGTGTGTGTGTGTGTGTGTGTGTGTGTGTGTGGTGTGTGCAGCTGATGGCGCCAAAGGAACGTTAAACGTTATTTTCATTCGCCATTGCAGTTTCATTGCATTTTCATTGCATTGTTTTGTGAGTCCTTCAGCGTTTAGCAATCAATTTTTGCTTTTATTCTTTTCTTTTGGTTTTTGGCTCGTTGTTGTTGTTGTTCCTGTTCCTGTGATTGTTCTTGCCATTTCAATTTCTAAAGCAGCCAAAACTTATCGAGGTGTTTGAGTGTGAGTGTGCGAGTGTGTGCTTGTGTGTGTGTGTGTGTGTGTGTGTGTGTGTGTGTGTGTGTGTCGCTGCACTGGTGAAAATGTTCTGTGCCATCGTCGTCGACAGTTGCATAAACGGCGCACGCGGACGCGCATGAAACGAGCGAGAATTTTAATGAAAATTACATAAATGAATTGGTAAAAAAAAACAAAATAGAAACAAACAGCTTGAAGACAACAACAGCAACAAAAGAAGCGGCAGCAGCAGCAACAAGGCGCCAAGTGGTCCACTTCAGAGAGAGCGAGAGAGAGAGAGAGAGAGAGATGCAGCGAGTGGGGGCGAGTGAGAGTCGTCTAACTGAGACTCCAAGAGTCAAAAGTTGAAATCGTCCTTCGTCCTTCGTCCTTTGTTGTTGTTCTTGACTCATTACGCACGGTGATACTAACACACACACACACACACACACACACACACAGAGAGATGTACACAAATCGGTTAAGTTATGCTGAGACAATAACAACAGCAACAAGAACAACAACAACAATAAAAGGAGCAACGCATGTCGCATGCTGTATCATTCCATCTCGTTCTCACCCATGTGCGTGCTCACCACGTGCGCTCTCTCTCTCTCTCTCTCTCTCTCTCTCTCTCTGTCGCTCTCTGTCTCGCTCTCTCTCCGCTCTCAGTTGGCATCTCTTTACTCGCAGAAGCTGACTGCCGCTGGAAACGATTTGGCAAAAATGTGAAACACGCCAAACATTGGATTTGTTGTTGCGCTATCCGTTCTACACTTACCGTTTACCGCTAACCGTTTACCGTTTACCGTTCACCGTTTGTCGCTGTTATTTGTTTTGGTCGTCGCCATTTGATAATTTTTATTTAAATTGTTGTTGTTTTTTTTTCTGTGTTGTTCTCTGTGCAATAATTAAACAACGAGGCAAATGTTGTGTGTGTGTTGTTGGGCCACAAATATTTTGGTCGCCTCTGTTTTGACTTGCGCGCAAGTACGCGTGTGTGTGTGTGTGTGTGTGTGAGTGAGTGTGCGTGACTACATATGTGAATGTCTATGTGTAAGTGGCGTGCGTGAATGTGCTGGTGTATGTGTACAAGTGCATGTTCAATTGGCGCACTTTGCACTTAATTGCATTGCAAACCTCAAAACACAACAAACAATTCAAACGACTTAAATGCAAATCAAGCTGCCCACTTACAACGAAGAACCTCAAGTCAAAATTGTTTTTGGCAACTCTTCCAATCACAAAAAACCCACACACACACACAAATATATATATATATATACTGTAACCACTTCTCATGACCCACAACTCCCACTCTCTCTCTCTCTATCTCCATATCTATCACTATCTATCTCTCTTTGTCTCTCGCCCTCTCCCCCCCTCTCCCTCTCTCGCTCTCGCTTTCTCTCTCTCTTTCTCTCTCTAGTGGATTCTATGTTAGTATGTCAGTGTTACATTGCCAAAGCCGGCGCCAGTGCCAGTGCCAATGCTTGCTTGCCCATTGCCAAAGTGTTTCGCTTGTCCTCACTGGCCGTCACTGGCAGCAGCTGGAAACGTTTTGGCACATGGAACGAGCACCACATGCTGCCCGCAAATAGAATTTGTTGTATGTACTAGTTTGACTATTGTTGTTATTATTGTTGTGCTGTGCTTGCGCTTCTGCTTCTGCTTCTTCCACTTCCACATCCACTTCCTCTTTTACTTCTTCTTCTTCTTCTTCTTGCTCTTGCTCTTGCTCTTGTGCTTGTTCTTGCTTTCTCCATTGCGTGTGGGCACCCGAGGAGCGCGCGCGGCATTTACGCAATGTGTGCCGCGAATGCGGATGTTTAATGCGAATTTCGTGTGTGTCTTTTTTGTCAATTCGATCAATCAAACCGAACAAAAAATAACAACTAGACAGAAAAAAGAAAATGCAATAAGCACAGCAAGAAGAACGCACCAAAAATCTACTGAATGAAAATCCCGTGTGAAGAGCCTCTCTTTTGCTGAGAGTGAGAGACTTTGTGTGTCTGCGTCTGAGTCTGTGTGCTTCTCTCTCTCTCTCTCTCTCTCTCTCTCTCCCTCTCTCTATCTCTCTCTCAGTGTGTGCGTGTATTTTTGTGTGCGTGTGTTTCGCGTCTTACCGCAAAGTTTACATTAATTTGGGTTTTTTTCATGCCCGGTTTTTTGCAAATGTAAACAAATTTTTCTGAGAAGGAAAACAAAATGTAGATGAAACCGCGCTTTTCGCTTGCCCTGCATTTCTCTCTGTGCACGCTGCATATGCATGTGTGTGTGTGTTTGTGTGTGCCTGGCGCATGCTTATCCCATTGAATTTGCTAACCAGCCGAACTCGCCTTCTCCTTCCCCTCCCCCGTCGCCTTCCCCTTTCCCAACCAGTTCTCAGGCATTACAATGACACATTTACCGCAACTGTCGTCGTTTATTTACGTTTATTTAACGCCAACAAACTAACTGTTTTACTATCGCTGCATTAGAGTTTGCCTCGTGTCACATTATCCTTCGTGACACGAACACGCACGACTCGCGCACGACAAAAGAGAGTAGTTTTATTGAAATGAAAATCAATTAATGAAAATCACTGATTTTTGCCAAAATTATATTTAAGGATTTTGGATTACCAATTATTAATAATGAAATTAATTGGAGCCCAAAATAAGAAAATAAAAATACTTCGACATGAGATCACCTTCCAATGGGTCCCTTCTAAATTTAATATTTGAGTATTATAAAGCTCGAAATTAGTGAGGTTTTATAAACTTATAATATTGATAATAATAACACCAATAACTAAGTATGAACAAAGTGAAGAGTAAAACTAATGCAAAGCAGAGAAAATATTTGAATTGTAAAAAATGTAGCTTGGAAAAGCCGACATGTTTTCGTCTCTAGTCTGTACTTATGTACATATTTGTACACATATATCTGTCTACATGTTTATGTATATATATATACACATGTGTGTGTGTGTGTGTGTGCTTATGTTTGTGTTTGCTTGTGATTGTGTGTAAACTCTGGGGTATTGTTGGCTCCCGGTGGCGTATACTTAACATTTATTTTTGTAATTAAATGTGCGGCCCCAAGCCAAATTGTGCTTAATTAATTAATTTAAACACAGCAACAGCAACAACAACAGAAACAGCAACAGCAAAAGCAATAACAGCACCAACAACAGCAAAAATAACCGTAACAACAAAATGAAAACCGTCGGCATCGCTGTCAGTTGGCCGTGTGGCGCCAAGTGGAGCGCAACTCAATTGCAGTTAACGCCGCCGCCGTCCGTTTAACTCAAGGCAGAAGCTGGGCCGGCCAAGACACGCTTCCAACCCATCCTCTTCCTCCACCCTCCACCCTCCCCCCTCCACCCCCCACCGACCATAGCTTAGTGGACTCGAGTCAACACGAGTCTCTGCCCCGCCGGCTGTTAGTGAACAGCTGCTCGCAGACGTACCAAAACAGCTGTGAGCGTGTGCGAGCGAGACGCATATACATATGTATGTAGCGTGCCGTCGACCTTGTGAGAGAGCGACGCAATGAAACGATTTGAAACGAGACACACAACGCAGCGCAACGCATTGAAATGAAACGAAGCGAATTGGTCAAAACAGAGACAAAACAATCCCAATTAATTTTAGGCCAAACCCAATTCAATACAAATAAGAAAAATGGGTAACAAGCAAATTGCGTAAAAAGCGAATAAAAAAAATATATTTATGTATATACATATATAAATGAACTAATGCAAATGAATTAAATACCAGAGCAAATGCATTTAATGTACTACGAAATTTGGGGGCAGCGCACAAAAATGGCATTTGTAGGCAAGTGCACTAAAAGCAACAATAATTGCGATAGCAACAACAGCAACAACTGAAATATGTGGCTCGAAAGCAACCACAACATGAGCAACAACAATAACAACAGTAACAGCAACAACTGACTCCGAACAACGAAAATCCACCAACAACAAAAGCAACAGCAACAAAGAGAGCAAGCAAAAACACTACTTGCTAAAAGTATGCAGCAAACTTTGGTCTCTGCAAATAACTTTCAGTTTGTTAGCTACAACTTTCACTTCAACTGTCACTGTCACTGTCACCGTGTTACTCTGACTGTCACAAAACCCAAACCCCGAACGGAAAACAAAACAAAACAAAACAAAAATCGAAATATGCGTGTTAAATAACTTAAGTGCAGGCACTGTGCAAAGTGTGTGTGTGTGTGGGTGTGTGTGTGTGAATGTCAACTTGAAAATGGAAATAGTTTTGAGCAAAAATTTCACGACAACTATTTGGCTTCGTGCATTCACGGTCCAAACAAACGATATGCGAAAAGTTGTCTGCTCCATGTATGAAGCCATCCATCCGTCCGTGGTATGCACTTGGCCATCAGTTGAACCAATACGTACCGAATAATTAGTATTTTGTTTTTAGTTTGTTGGCTAAGTGCCTCTTTAGTTGGTTGGTGCAAGCAGGAAGTGCACTTTTTGAACTTTGCCAACTCATTTGATTTGATTTTGAGTGGGCGGAAACTTAACAAAGTTTTTCGATATCAAACAAAAGGGCAAAGTCAATAAAAGTCCATAGCAATTTTGTATTTACTGAACTTTAAAACCATTGTTATTGGCCACTAAATGAGCAGCTAAAGAGTTATATTCACAGAACAAGGCAAATTGCCTTTACTCAACTCTACTCCCTTGTGACCTTAGCTTGCTTTGACAATACCCATTTGTCTGCTGCCAAATTCATGTTTTCTATAATCCGTGTCTGGGCTAGTCTGCATCTGTAAGTCGATATTAAAAGATTGACTCTCTGATTCTGATTGGGATCATTTTCATAGGCAGATTACGCTTCTTGGCAAAAATGCAACGTTCATCTCAACAAACTTGCAACCTTATTTCACATCTAGTGAAGATATTTTAAAATTAATCTCAATCCAAATCACGATTATGGATTTACATTCTGCTATTCTGCAGATATATGTCATTGAGCAGACCAGATCGCTTTGAACATACATATTTGTATATTTGTATATATAATTGGTAACTAATCAAAGTCTCGCGCTTTCTTCCTAATAGAAACAAATCAAGTTCTGAAGTTCAACCAAAAACAGGCTAAAATCAAGTGAATAGATAGGCATATGAAAAGAATATATATCCTTAAATTGAAATATTTTTGGTTTTCTAGCCACTCATCTGTAGACCAGATTTCTGCCTTCAAGCCGTACATCTTTTATCGTTTTTCTCTGTGAACCCTCGCTGGTTAATGCCAACATTTGATTGGGGCATTGATTTACTTTGATTGGTTGCAGCCAGCTATTATCTGCCCATGGAGCACATGAGCGTATAATTTGTAAAATAACTGACTCTGGGCCTCGACCTGTTGCAAGCGATATGAGGCGAAGCTATCACTTGATGTTGTTATTGCTGTATTTCCGTTGTTGTTCTCGTTGCCGTTGGCTGTCTTTGCTTGCCAACTCATCTTGAATGATTGCGTGTGTGCCTGTCGTTGTGTATATTGCAGTGTAAAGTAAAGTAAACTAAGAGGAAATGCTGTTCGCCAAATGGAGTTGTGCGGTTTCACACATCTAGTGATACAGAGCTAACCCGACCAAACACAACACGACAATAAGTAACCATAAAATAATAATAATAATAATAAAATTAAGAATAATAATTAAAGTCAAAATACCGAAAACGGCTAGAAAGAGGGCGGAAATTGAGTGCTGGCCGACATGTTGCAGTTGTTGCAGCACTTGGCGTTGCAGTTGCAGTTGCAGCAGCCAGCAGGAGCAGGAGCAGACCAGGCGCCAGTCCTTCCCAAGCGTGTGTGAGTGCCAATCAGTGAATACTACGGCGCACACACACACCGCTGCAACACCCTCAACAACAACAACAACAACAGCAACAAAAAGCACACCAACTGAGCAACATGCAGATGATACTTGTTGCTGGCGGGTAAGTGGCGAAAAAGAAAGACAATTACCAAATGATAGCTGAAAATACCAACAAGACCAACAAAACAGCAATCTCAATTCTCCCAGTGTCCCACTACTCGTGACTAAATATGTGACTAAGTATTGAGTGTGTATGTGTGTGTGAGTATGTGTGTGAATAGTTGGTAAGGTCAATATGTAACTACAAATATGTATCTGTGTCTATGCCTAACTGAAGTGCAGCTCTCAATTCGCAATTTGGAACTCTCGATTTGCGTTCCAGCTTTTTTGCTTTTGGGCCTTTTAAGCACATTGCACATTGCTTCTCGTTGCCATTGCTTAGCGCTCAATTCCAATTGAAATTGCTGCAATTGTATTTCCACAGCATTATCTGAAAATATCCCACTAATCTGTTGACTCTACCTTCTCTATTTCCATTGCACACGCAAACTTGATGCCATGCTTCGAATACAATCTCCAGGTAAGTCACAAATCAATATCAGCTTATTGCTCAGGAGCAGTTAAGTCCTCTTTCACTTATTTATTACTTACCATATATCTAGGCCACTATTTAAAGCTACTGCATCAGATTGGATAATTTTGATGAATGCGCCCATGAGTGGGCAGCAGGAAATTGCAATTTAACAAATCGTTCAGATTGACTGACAGATTGACTCCATTTATGTGTATCAACCACCTTCCCGATTATCGTATAATTCGACTACAAGTATTCAGTATATTCGGCTTCGGCAGTCTTTCATGTCTCACCAATTAATGTTTTTGAGTACAATAGGAAATCTCATTAAAAGTCGCATATGGATTAGTATGAGTGTCAGAGACTACTGATATGAAAGACCATAACAAGCAACAGGAATTGAGTGATCGAGTGAACTCGGCTATGATATACTCTGACATCAGCTGTTGAATACATAAGTTTATCATTAATATGTTGTGGTCGGGTTTTTCAGTACTCCCCTCGCCAACGTCTTCCAGAATGAGTTTATTGCATTGTTATCGATCTCTAGTTGCAATGAGCGCGAGATGCAACCGTGTATGTTGCACTGTGTTATTTGCTCAATGTCATATATAGTTTACATACTACGTACGTCTTGAATCATTTCGGACTTATATTCCAATATATATCCGATATATAGCAAATTGCATTTAAAACTGTGGCCTTCTGTCATTGCTATCACAAAATGTATCGATATTCGCATGGGAGGCAGTTATCGATATAAATGAAACTTAACTAAGCTTGCAAATTTGAAATCTGTAGCTGTAGAGTCTGAGGTCTGAGTGCTCACACAAAAGGACAGACGGGCTTGACTATATCGACTTGGCTTCTGATCCTGATCAAGAATATATATACTTATTGGGGTCTGAGATGCCTTCTTCTGTGTGTTGTATACTGCGCATAGCCAAAAACACTTAGGGTACAACAGGTTTAAAGTTCGTCAAAGAACAAATTTGTATATAAAATCTGTTGTAGTTATAGTAAATAGCTTACCAGTGTTGCCCAGGGTAATACCCATGAAGCAATGTAGTCAACGAATATGCTCCACATTTCTCAAAGCTTCGAATAACTCAATTTTGATAATTCTAGCTGTAGAACTGTCGGCCAGCCACTGGGGCAGTTTGAACTTTAGCCCGTACTGTGAACATGTGCACAAATGCATCCAAATAAATGTTTGAATGTGTTTACATAAATATTACTCATTCAAGCTTTTTGGCAAAAGCTTTCATGTGGTGCTTTTGTGGTATCTGCAAGCGAAGCTCAAAAGCTCTGGTTTATGTCCTATGGCAGCTTAAAGCTTTGAATAAGCTTCTAGTTTCGTCAGCCCTATAGCTTGAACTGAAAACTATACTCGCAGCAAAAGCTCTTCAGCAAACACACACACACAATATATATATGTGTGTTTACTTATTAATAACTGCATTAAACATACTCCACGTAGGCGCGCTGCATTTGCTCCATATATATAAGTTTTTGTGTTGCTTTCTGCTGTTTACTGTTTGCTCTTGTTGTTGATGTTGTTGTTGTTGTTCTTCCAGTTGTTATTGGTGTTTTTTGTGTGCGGTCTTTGCGGCGCCAATGGCTTTCAGTTGGCGCGTTGAAGTGCACACGTGACACAAAGCGTCCAGAGAACCGGAGAGAGAAAGCGATACACTGTGCTGCAGCAAAGGGGGAGAGAGACAGAGATGGAGAGAGATAGAGAGAGAGAGAGAGAGAGAGAGAGAGAGTAATAGTGAGAGCGACACAGAGAGAGACAGAGAGAGACAGAGAGAGAGAGAGGAGGGAGAGAGAGAGAGGGGCTAGTCCGTTGTGGTTGCATTAGATTAATCATATGCCTTGTCTAAAGGCCAACAAATCAGAAAAATAATAATAATAAAAAGGACACATTGGCTAGCGGTTTTTTAAGGAACAACATAAATAATACACTTGGGTGCAGGGGCTTGTGTGTGCGTGTGCATTTATAACCAGCCTCACACACACACACACACACACACACACACACACATGTTGCCAATGCCTTTTTCCATTCGATTTTCGCTTCATCGTCTGTTTCTTTTCCATTTACACTTTTCACCTACTTTCGGCTTTTGGCCTATACCTGTACGTGTGTTATTCTCTGTGTGTGTGTGTGTGTGTTTGTATAGTTTTTATAATTCGTGCCACAAGCTTCACATCGCGCGCTGACCGGTCGCTGTGTCGCCTGTTTGCCTGTTTGCCCGTTAGTCCTTCCCCAAACTCCATTAGCTCGTTTCAGTCGCGACCGCGTTCTTTTGGTCAGTCGAATGAGCCATGTTCCCATGGCTTTTAGCCTCAAGCGCTCCAACTCCTTGCCTGCCACACCTCCCGCCATACCTCCGCCCCCCTATGCCCTCATTTGCCAGGCCCGCTTTGCTAGTGCTCAGGCATGTTCAGTCAGCGCTTCATTTAAATAGTATTTTCTTGCCTTTTTTATTTATTTTGTTTTTGCCTTGTCGTTTTCTTTTATTTCAGCATTTGCTTAAGCCATGTCCGAGTTTGAATTAGAATCGGAGTCCGAGTCCGAGTCCGAGCCCGAGTCGGAGTCCTGCGCCCAATCCAAAGTTGTTATTTTTTGCTTACTGTTGTTTAATTCTTTTTTCTTTTTTTTTGGTGTTCTTTTACATGTTCGTGCCAAGTGGCACTAAAACTATTTGCCTTTGCTTCTGGCAGTTTTTGTTGTTGTTGCTGCTGCTGCTGCTGCTGGTGCTGTGTTGGCAGCGCCAGCACCTGCCGGGCACACAACACGCAGAGTGCAGCCGCAGCAGCAGCAGCAGCAGCAGAAACAGAAGCAGCGACAACAGCAGCAGCGGAGACAGCATTTGAGCCGAGCGACTGCAGCAATCGCACGTGCTTTGGGCTCGTTTTGCTTTGGTTTGGTTTGGTTGGCGTTCGGTCGGTTTCGGGGTGGCTTCGTCTCGGCTCGGCTTTGGGGCAAGCGACGCTTGGCTGGGCACTCTGCGGCACTGGCTCCATTTGCAGCGCTCAGTCGTCGCAGTCGCAGTCACGTCGTCACAACGTACCGCGTTCCACGTAGCGCGTGGCGGCTGTCGTCGTTTACGTCGTCAATCAGTCAGTCAGTCAGTCAGTCAGCCAGTCAGTCAGTCAGTTAGTCAGTCAGTCGGTCGGTCGGTCAGACAGTCGGATAGTCTATCAGTTTGTCAGTCAATCATTCATTCAGTCAGTCAATCAGTCGGCGGCTTTTGCGCTGCCCTTGCGTCTTAGCTGCCTCGGGGCCCGGCAGATGCGTGCCACATTCAGTTTCCCGCGCGCGCCCGTGTTGTTGTCTGTGTTCTGTTTATTTTTCCCGAATTAATTTCTTTTTTCATCGTGGTTTTTTTTTGTTTTTGTTGTTTGTGACTGTGCGTGTCAACGTTAATCTCAGCTTGAAAAGGTGTTTAAAGCGTTGCCCGAAAATATGACGGAGATGAAAGCAAAGAAAACAAAAAATGAAGAGCAATGCAAGCAGCCATTAAACTTTGTTTGCCTGCAACACCGAAATTTGTGCAACTGCAACTGCAACTCAACTGCGCTGCTGCTGCTGCATGCGGCAAGCAAATAAAAGACTTGAGACTCCATTTAGTCTCAGTTACAATTACAATTGCAGTTAGAATGACGACAAGCCACCCACCAACCCAACAACCCACCAACCCAACGACTCATCAAGCCAGTCGCTCTCTCATTCGTTTGTTTGTTTACCTTAATTAATGCAACGTGCAACGTGTAGAGCGCATCTTGCAACGTGCAGCGTGTAGAGCGCAGCTTGCAACTTGCAGCATAATTTACCTAGACCTACCCGACTCCTCCCCAAATCCATATGCCACTTGCAACTTGGAAACTTTGCCCTGGGGCGCACTTAGCTGCTGGCTGAAGGCGCAGTTAATGAATATTTTAGCCAAGTTCATTTCCATTCCAGCCATGAATCGCATTTGGAATCGGGCATCGACGTTAAAGTCGCCAGTCGGCTGCCACTCGATTTGCCTTTGTTTGGTTACATAAGCCTCGCGGCTTTAACTTCATTTCACGCCCAAAAGGAATTTGGCAGCGTTTTACAAAAAGATTAATTCAAACAAAGAACAAAAAACAAAAAACAAAATATGCCTACAAATTTGCACACATATGACGTATTCAGGGAAACATTGGATGTGCAATTATTTCCCTTATGAGAATTCAAAATGATAGAACGAGTTGAAGAGTAAGAGTTAAGTAAGCCCCATTTGGCATTTGCGACATCAAAAAGCACACCAAAAACAACATACTCAAATTGTGTGAATAATAAAATACAAATATTGCGCATACGACGCGTTGACGCCGTTGCTTCTGACCCAAATTGAATAAGGCACAAGGGAGAACAAAAACCACAAAACAAAAAAAACAAAAAACATATTTAAATTAATATGCTTTAAAAGCGAACGCATTTTGAATTCGAAGAAAACTACTTAAATTAAATAATTTGTTCGCTTTTGAACAACAAATCGACAAAAGTAAAACCGCAAACACAACGCTGGACCAAACACTTGATTGGCTAATAACTCTACATAGAACAAAATGAATAAAAAAAAGTCCCAACCTTAAAAGAAAAGAAAAATTATTTAAACTAAAATTCAAATTATTTAAAACAAATCGCAGTTCTTTCAATTTCAATTTCACATTGCTTTAGGAGAGAAGCTTAAGAATGAATACAAATCATAATAGATTTATATAAATATCAAGTCTCGAGCTGAACTGCGCTTGACGCCAGGTGGCGCTTTAATATTAAATTAGGCTAAGCAATTTTCATATTTGATTTTCATAGCTGATGCTAAAAGTAAGTTGGCGTGACGGCGCCGCTTGCTTAGCCTTGGCTTAAGTAACGCTTTTTAACTTTGATTGAACTTTCAACATGCAACCAAACAACGACAACAACAGCAGCAACAACAACAACACACCCCACAACAACAGCAATTTGCTCAGTTGAAGAACTGCGAACAATTCGCACGCACATTTTCGCCAGTTACATTTTTATACCCTGAACCCATTCAAAACGGGTATAAGGGGAGTCAAGGTTCTGTGCGTATGTAGTAGGCAGATGGAAGCATCTCCGACCATATAAAGTGTCGTATATGTATTAATCCATCCGTATAGCCACGTCCGTCCGTTCGTCCGTCCGTTTGTCCTTCTGTATGCACACGAGAATCGCAGAGACTACCAAAATGTGGAGACTTTAAATCCGGAATATAACTTCTCGTATACCGCCTGCAGATCAAGGTTAATTCATGAAATCGATAACTGTCTCCATTGGGCGACTATCGACACATTTTGATTTCCAATAGCAATAAATGCCGCTATTTTAAGCGCAGAGCCTTCCAATTGAGATACGACACACATTGGCATATTATTGATCAACAGGATATGTTTCATCAAGATATCAGCGTTGCATGGTAATCGACGCGGTTGTAAATATGTTTGTGTGTATTGCGCAGCGCCCCGTTATCTACACACATACATCCACATACATATACACATACATATGTCGTGTTTGTCGCCAGCCGGTGATTTGAAAACGGGCTTTCGAATAAAAACTGGCAACGTTTTTTTGTTTTACTTTTCGGTATCTGTGTGGACGATAAGAACCCTTTTTGGAAAGCAAAAATATCAATAAAACTAAAATATATTGACAGCTGAGTGCGAGGTATATTCTATTCGAGCTCACTCCAGAATTCTTACTTGTTTTGCTTGTTTTTTATTTATTTGACGAGGGGTTGAAGGAGGTTGCTAGCTGGTTTGCCGACCAAGTGGCTCAGCAAGCGTGTGGTGCGTGGTGCTGCTAATGAATGCCTCATGAAAATAGGCGCCACTAGAAGCCACTCGAAATCGCTGTGCTACGGCAACTCCATTAACAATTTGAATTTACTTGACTCTACTTCAGTGTGTGTGTGTGTGTGTGTGTGTGTGTGTGTGTGTGGCTTTGCTCTTTACTATTTTTGTTTCAACTGTTCTAGGCTCGAAATTGATTTTCTGTTTTTCTCACATTTTTTTCTCGCTGTTTTATATTGCTTGCAGATATTTGAAATTTAAATTAATACATTCAGCTCTCGCGCATTTTGTTTGCTTTGCTATTGTCCTAAAATACATATTTATTTTTTTGGTCCATTGAATTACCATAATAATGGGGTAGTGAAAAATTGTTTGGTTTAGCCTTAATACATGCATAATAGTGAGTGCTTTATCTGTGTACACAAATATATATAAATATATAAATACACATATATATATATAAACACATATGGATTTATTTATCTATAGCATTTGCCTATAGCGAAGACTCCACAGAGTTCGCTATAGGCTACTTCCCAGCCGAACATTTGCATGTTTCCAACAGAAAAAACACCATCAATTACTCGTTTTTGCATTTTTGAAATCAAATTATAAAGCGTTTTTCCAGTTGTTTCAGAAACCACGGTCTGTCTCTTAATCGAATCACATTTTCATTTGAGTTACGTTTATTGTTTTTCCGTTCTGTTTTCACTAGCCAGATCCACCTGCGTGCGACATATATTTCCATTTTTTTTTCTCTATTCGCTCTTTTTCCGATATGCCCCTATATATTGTTGTTCAGTTTTTGTATGTTAGTTTCCAGTTTTGTTGCCTAGCGATTCGCCGTAAGCGTAATTTCATCTTTCTTACAAAACATGTAAGGAATCTCAGAAATTTGTTCATCTCTTGCTGGAATTCGTGTAGCTTATGACTTTTTAATACTTATTTATAAAGTTTTGCAACTATACATATTGATTTTGGTGTAAAGTTAAAAGTGCGCTTGTTATGTTTGTATGGATGCTAATATGCATTGGGGTATCTATACAAATGTAGTTAATCCTGCATTTATTGGGAATTGCTCTATATTTCTTTGAAGGGTATCTGCCGGTCGACTTTCTTTATCCTTTCCAGGCTGCGTTGCAGTTAAGCCCTTTGCTGACATTTATCTAGCGTAATAGAATTTGACTGGCTTTAAAGTCATGTCTTTACACAAATAGTAGTATTACAGTGCTGTCCACCCTTCTTGCTGCTCCATCCATGCCGTTTTCGCCAATTTCTATCTCTATCTCAATTTCTATCCCCATGTCGTTCTCTGCTTGCCCATTAACTTAGCACTCGTCTGCACAGTTTCTCCATTTCAAATGCTGACTGGGTGCTACAAATTATTTGCTTGCCGCAACCTTTTTTTTGTGGCACATATATTTTTGGCAGCATAACATGTTGCAGAAGAGCTGGAGTTGTAGCAGAGGGAGGATGGAGTAGTCTGTGTGATGTGTTGAGGCAGCAGCTTAAGGTCTGGCAAAAAAGTTACGCACTGCGGCGAGTTTTGGTTTTTAATATGCCGTGACCCACAGAGATGTTCGTGTGTGTGTGTGTGTGTGTGCGTGTATCTCGATGTGTGTGTGCTTCACGTGCGCTGCGTGATTTTAATTTGAAACAAGCACAACACAAAAACACACACCAGCACAAACACACACACACACACACACACACACCTTTGCTGTGCTTTTCTCTGCTCTCTATTTGGTTTGGTTTATTTTTTGTTTTTTATTTTGCATTTTGTTCGTTTTATTTGCGTCCTATTTTTTTTTTACACTTGGCCTTTGCGTAATTCTTTTTACGACTCAACAAGCAATAGAAATAGCAGAAGAAAAAACGAAAACTTAAATAAAAAAATAAAAATAATATATATATATATATATATATATATATGTAAAACAAATGTGAAATGAAGAAGGAAACACAAGAACTTATTGATCGGGGAGGCTTGAAGCCAATTTGAAGGCCAAGCATACGCACCGTAGGCCTCGTAGTTGCAGGCTGACTTTTGGCTGGATTGTGGGGTGCATTGTTACATAAACATATCATTTAGGCAGCCAGATAAAGAAAGCGACAAGGAGGGGCAAAGAGAGAGAGAGAGAGGGAGAGAGAGAAATAGAAAGCTGTGCCACATGCAACGATGACGTCATTGTAAATTATTTTAAAATTTTGCGTCAAAGGACAAGCAGCTGCTGATGCTGCGGAAACGGAAGTAACGACAAGACAGGCCACAACAGCACGGCATACACAGCAGACCAGCACACACACCAACAAGCAAACAAACACACACACACACACACACATAGCTAGAGCTCTGACTCTGACTGCACTTTGCTTTATCCGTGTCAAACATTTTCATCCACTTGTTCGCATTATTCTCGCACAGCGTGCGGATCTAGCACCCCATTTCACTGCTCCCCCTCCCATAATATTCTCCTTAGCTTAGCTCCTGACTTCAAAAGAAATGCCAGAAAAACCTCAACAAAATGTAGAAAAAATAAAATGAAACGCAATAGGAAAAGCGTAAGAATTGCTAAGCAAGAACTCGTTCTCAAATCAAGCAAGAAAAAAAATCGCAACAAGTTTAAATATATACATAAAATACCAAATAAACGTATGTATACAATCCCTTAGGATGGTCTTGGGTGGTCTGGGGCGTGACAGGCACCCGACCGATTTGTTGAGACGCATTTATTTTTTTGCGATACTCAAATAAAAATTCGATTCGCTGAGCTGCGATGCCACTTGTCGTTGGCGTTTCAATATTGCAGCGCAGTGGAGCTCACAGCTAAGCAAATCCGCCAGCCAGCCCGTCAGCCCGCCAGCCCGCCACCCCCTTCCCACACACTGACGTCGTCACTAGCATCTAGCAGACAAGTTTGGGCGCAGCAGTTGCATTAGCCGCAGGCCAATCAATTGACGTCGATCCATCGTTTTTAATTATGCAGACATTCAGGCAGCATGGCAAAAAAGGCGTATAAGCCGCCAGCCAAGTGCATATATCTATATATAAATATATATGTATATATATAAATGTATATATTCCTATCTCATTCAGGCGTCGTTGCCAAACCATTTGGCCTTAAGCGTTTTTGCCAGCTTTAGCTTTAGCCAAATTATTTTGTTATTATTATATATAGATATTTAATGGGTTCGATTTCTAGCACTTCACAAAATAGTTATCTAATCCTTGAACCGGCTTATCAACCATGCCAAGGCTAGCAAGATTTCAAATTGATTAATATCAAATTTCACGAAGAAAAGCAAATTAATATTTAATTTTAAGTTTATATTTAATCAACTTTGGCGTCAAGTCTCAAATTACTTAACAAATTGCATGTATTGATTGGTCCAACAGTGTTTCAGAAGGTTGTTCAGTAATGATTAAGCATTAAAACGTTTCTAATTTAATTACTCAACACAAATATTAATATATAATAACACTTAATAAATTGCATATGTTCATTGCTCAGATATTTGTTCAAGAATTGTTAAATATAACTCATCATTTATATACATGTCCCTTTTAATCAATAAGCCACTAAATAAAAACCCCTTCTTCGATTTAACGTGATTGCTTTCCAAGTTCGAAGGACTGATCAAATTCATTTGAAAATTTTAAAATTATATTTGCAAAAACACAAACAAAAAATAAAATAAAAAAAAAACAGAAGAGGCAAACAAAATCATTTTGAATCACTCGCAAATTCGCTGCCAAATTCCGAATTTCGAATTCCGAATAGCATTATGCGCCGAGAACATTCACAAAGCAGCCGACAATTTGAATTTGCGTTGCGGGTTGACTGGTCGAGGCGGGTGGCGATTGATTTTAAAACCCAACTTTAATCCCAGCAACCCAAAAAAAATAAAATGAAAAGAGAAATTCGTTTGGCTGTGCGCTCCATTGCGGCTGGATTTAGCTAGGCCACCAAAAAAAAAAAAAAAAAAAAAACAATGAAAGCTTTGCGTGTATTTAGGCGGATTGTCTATAATTGTGTGTGTGTGTGCGAGTGTGTGCAAGTTTGGAACTTTTGCTGTTATATATAAATTTAACATCAACAAGCGCCTCGTCTAATTAAGCAAAAGTAAATAAACAACCAAAAAAAAAATAAAAACAACAAACAAATATAAAAAAAAAATCAGAAATAAATAAAATTAATTCAAATGCTAAAAACAACAATAACAAGAATAATAAAAATCAGCAAGCAGCGAGCAATAAAAATTAACATAAAATACGCCAATGCCAAACGAGCGACTGTTCTCTGTATATATGTATGTATGTTTGTGTCTCTGTGAGTGTGTGCGTGTGTTTGTTGGCCATAAAAAATTACGTTGTGCCGCCTGCGGTGCTGTCTGTGAGGCAGGTGTAACAACAACCAGTCGAACAGAACTTCAGCCAGACGGGCTTTAAAGTGCAGATTCACAGATTTGTTGATACATACACATAGCTTGTTAAAGCTGAGAGAGTGTCCGATTGGAGGATACCCTGTAGCAAGTACGCCTGTGCTTACAATTCTCATAAATACTATGGGATATAACTGTCTGAAGAACACATGAAGGATGAACAAATGCAAGAGATGAGCCGTCTAAAAATGCTAATAATAAAAACCTATATGAAGGTTTGAAATAAATTTGATAGGCTAACGTTAACGCTGGTAGCGAATATTATTTTTCGAAAAGTTGATATTGTAATTAAAATTGTTTTTGTTGTGAAAGCAGCTAAGGAATTTAATGTTAAATTGACCGAGATTATATTCACTGCAAGCAGCCTTATACCAAATTTGTAAGCTCAATCCCTTGAGACTGTAAATAGCAAAGAGGATTGTGTGCAGTGGGCTTATATGAATTTTGTTGGCAAACACTTTAAAAGCCGAATAAACCTTAAAATATAAACCATAAAGCCAGTGCATAACTAGTTGGTCGTAGACGATTTTGCAGCTGCATGCCTCATGCTGCAGTTTGGCCGTCGACCATGCTGCAGCGTGTTTACACGAACCGAGTTCTGTTTGGGTTTATGTTTCGCTTAAATGGGTTAGCTCGGTTAGCTGGTTAGCTGGTTAGCTGGTTAGCTTGCTAGTTAAATACAGTACGTAGCAGGTAACTACAACTTTGCTGGGCTCATTGATTTCTGGCATGCACTTAGCTTAATTAAATGTTGGCCACTTAATATTTGTCGGACGGGCGCAACTGTTAGCGGCAAGCTGTCACAAGAAGAGTTGCCAACAATACACCATTGGAGCAACTTTTGCAACATGCAACAAAACGCAAATCGAACTTTGAATGTCACGTGGCAGTCACAGTTCCAGCTCTAATTTCAGCAGCAAACAGACAGTTACAAATTCTTCAACACACACACACAAACACAAGTGCACACACACGATTACACACACACACACACGATTACACACACACACAACGCTGAAATCGACTCAACACGAAACTATAAATGTTAATAACAAGCAACATTGTTACCAGTCTTTTTTTTTGCCCAAGCTCCCGATGTCCCATTGCTCATCCCCTAGTAACATAGCACACACACACACTCACACACACACACACACACACACACATACACTCACTTCACTCCCCTCTATCTACGGCTCATTGTGCAGCACTGCGACTCGTCCTGGCTGCTGTTGTTGTCGATTCTCGGTCTGTTAGACAAAAAGTTTTAATGGCATTAAGCAAGCCAAAAATAAAACAACACAAAATAATAGTAGCAGAAGCAACAACACAACTACCCTGTGAAATTAGAAGCACAAAACTAAACACACACATACACACACACACACACACACACTTACACTCTTTTCGTAGAGTCACACAATTGTGTGCAATTTGCCGGAGGAATGCAAGCCGTGAGGAGCCAGCGTTGAAAAAATGCTGCACACTTTTTGGGGCCGGTGCTGTAATTGCAGTTGCCTGATGTTGGTGTTGCTGTTGTTGTTGTTGCCCGTTGTTAGCATTATAAAATATACACTTAAATTTAAATTGTCGTAAATTAATTGCAAAACTCGGCAACAACAACTCACCCTACAGCAGCAACTGCAGCAACAGCAGCAACAACAGCAACCACACCAACAAGGTGGTAAACTACAGCGGCGGCAGCGGCTAGGTGTGGGTATGCATGTGTTGTGTCTGTGTCTGTGTGTTTGTGTGTGTGTCAATTATCTGTGCCCACCCAGCAAAGCGACCACATGGCAAGCCGCAAAAAGACGATAGCAACAACAAGAACACCAACAACAGCAACAACAATAGTAATAACCAAAAGTTGCGTGCGAGACTCACCGCAACAACAACAAAAACTACAACACAGTGAACACATCAACTTTGTAACCTTTGCACTTTTACTAATTTCAATCTCTTCCTGACCCGCCCAATCACATACGAACACCAACATAAACTCACTACCCGGCAAAGCGTCCATATAAAGTCAGAACAATTAGTTAAAAAAAAAAAAACATTCTGTATAACAACATAAAAAAAAATAGAAAAATCTTCCTTTTTTTTACATTTATCAAATACCGTTTTATTATGCTGAAGTGGAGGGAATTTCAGTTCTGAGCATTCGTAAATGCAAATTAAATGGCAAGCCTAAATCAAACATTTATTTGAGGAAACATTGAACAATCGCTTTGTGAGGCAAACCTTGGACTATGAAAGCCGTTTTAAATCTTGAAAAATAACCTTGTTAATATTATTTATCGAAATAACAATGGAGTTCACAAATTATTTGCATTTAAGAACACAGAATATAAACGCAATAATAAATATATAATATGTATATATGAGTTAGGACTCCGAAAAACAAGCCAGGGATGTGCGTAATTCCAGTGCATAATTCCATATATATATATTATATATATATTTATATAGATTGCGAGGGATTTGACTGTTGAACGTGTTCCAATTTTCTACACAACAGCATTATTTGCTCCAATTTGTATTGCTATTTCTTGGAATGGGTTTTTACTGCCAAACCGCTCTCAATCTTTCAATCGAAATTCATCGAAGTTTATTTATAAGTTTTGCTTTCATTTTCTAGGGCATCTCAGAAAGCTGACAAGAACTTGGTTGTTGCCAAAATTTGTTCCGGTTATATGAGTCTCCCATTGCTTATTTCTCTGTTTCTCATTCGTTGTGTTGTGTGTCCTGGATTTTGCAATTTCCTCATTTTGGGACATTGCAGAAAATGAAGGCAAACGGAAGTTGGTCAAATGCTTCACAGCACTGAGAGCAAAAGTATAAAAATTATTCCAAAACCCTAACCGCATGACCAAACCCAAATCACAAGCAGATTCCACTGTTCGGTACCATGTCCCTCCTAAGAACACATGAAAGCTGGCAGCTTGTCAAGCTCTAAGCGAATTCAGCTTTAAACTCTGCAAAATCCAACTAAATAATGTGCATATTAATTAAGCGACGGTTTTTGCCGAACGTTTTGCCTTTTATTTTTTAGATCCACTGATGTCGAAGTTTTATGTTTTGCTAACCCAACTTAATTCAATATTTCTGTATTTTTACTTAATATTCGGTAATAATCGTTTTGGATAAATGAATCGATGGATTGTCATAAATAACTTCGAGAACTGTACATAACACCCTCGTATATTGATATTCATGTAGCTTTCAGATTCTTAGTTGCAACAATGTCAATACGGGTGGTATGACATTCCTCTGTGTAATTGACTTGGCCATTGATTTGTCAATTAGCAGGCGATTGACGTGAGTTAATTTCCCGATAATCAGTTATTCAGTGGCTCGAATCGTATTGTTCCATTGGCTGGCACAATTTCTATGCCTTTCCAAAATTCGCTTTCAAACTGCTGACAAAAGGCTCTTTAAATATGCATTGGTGTTGATAACAAACCCAAGCATACATCTCTCTCTCTCTCTCTCTCTCTCACACTCTCTCTCGCTAGTTCCGTCTTTCTCTTTTAATACTGCCTCTTTTTCTATTTTTGATTGCATTCCGTATTTAGTGGTTGGGTTGGTGTTATTTATGTTTGATATGGCCCCATTACCAAGTGTGTTTTTGCAATAAATATCTAAATTCACATATTGAATTTCATGAATGCAGGTCTTTCATTCGTTATGCTCTTCCTCTTTTATCATCTCGCTCTTCCCCCCTCTTTGTCTCTCTCTCCGCGGGGCTTCCCGTTCCTTTTCTTCTAATTGCAATTTGTTCCAAAACTCGTTTAATTGCCAGCTTAAATTCCCTGTATATTGTCGAGCACTTACTTGCCCCCCGTCGACTGTGTCTCAGCTCAGCTTTCATCTATATATTTGAATATTTTTACCCTAATTGCGTATACGTCGCGTGGCCCATATGGCTCACGTGTGCATTCGTTCGCATTTCCCAAATGTGCCACATGTTAATATCTTAAATGAAAATCATTAAACTCGCTCCAAGCTCCAACCTCATCGATCACAAAATCACTATTAGCCTTCAGAATTTACACATTATGCAAGAGAAAATATATCATATTTTGAGATTCCACTGGGCCTAAATAATAAATGGAAATGTCACAAAGATAATAGACAAATTATATTATTTATTGTATACCCTTTTCCAGTCGCCGAACTATGATTAAAACTGATGGGTTAAGTAAATTCTCGGGTTTATGTTAATCAAAAATAATATATTACAAATATTTTGAGATTTGAAAATGCGTGAACTCAATACACTGAAAATCACCCTATGTATATATAGTATTTGAAAAAATTTCTCTTATATATGCAGTCGCTTTAAACTGCATTTATTGATATTTCGACTGGCTCAAGCGCTTAGTGGTTGCATAACAATGCATCCCCCGCTTGCTCTTCATCCTGATTTCCCCATCGATTTACCCTTGTGTTTGCAGCAGCTTTAAAATAAGATAAGACTTATGCTGATGCAACTGGCTGGCTGGGTGGCACTTAATCCAAGAGCTTTATGTAGTTTAGATCAATGCTTTTGCAAATAGCAGTGGCATGCAACACTGGAACGCAGCATCAATAACAAGCAAAAATGTAACCATTTTATGTTGCCTGTCCAAGACTTGAAGTAAAAATAATTTAAATCATAAATAATCAGTTCGGTCTGTCAAGCTGTGTGTGAATGTGGCAGTTCGGCGTGGCATTGTTGCAATTCGCAGCTGAATACACATATGAATGTATGTATGTGTGTAGCTCGGGAGGTGCAGAAGGCATCCCTACACACCTAGCTATAAATTGAATGTCATAAATGTCGGCGCAAAAATGTTCCACTGTATTTTTTTTCCTCCATTTTTCGTTTAGCTTTGTTTACACGATTCGGGTGGCATGTGAGAGGGAGGGAGGGAGTGGCGACTCGTGAGTTGAAGCTTGCGTGGTGTCCTAAAGTTTACCTATACATGCACACACTCACTGACACACGGGTACAGACACACACACACACACACACACACACAGCCATACACATACGGACATACACGCATTGGCCAGCTGTCATATTTGTTGGCGATTGTCTGTCATTTCCAATTTGCTGTCGTGCTCCATTGGCATTCCTCCGTCATTTACTAATCGATAAATTTTTTGTATTTGTATATACGAAAAACTTATAGAGAAGCAGAAAAATAGCGAGACAGCAAAGCAAACTGAACACAACAAAAACCGTAGCATACATTACAGCGTTAAGCTCCCAGCTAAGAAGTCGCGACTTGCACTTTACTGCATCTCAATCAAAGCCGCAACGTCTCAGTCAATCAGTTCGGTGGGTTGCTGGACACGCCCCCTAACAGATAGATGAC
Source organism: Drosophila basisetae (assembly GCA_035041595.1). Lineage (NCBI taxonomy): Eukaryota > Metazoa > Arthropoda > Insecta > Diptera > Drosophilidae > Drosophila > Drosophila basisetae. The sequence continues at coordinate 2,840,024 of JAWNLB010000115.1, forward strand.
CCAGCACCTTACTCAACGCCCCCTTCCTTTGCTCGCTCTCTCTTTCTCCCTCTCTCCCATTTCCCGGCTGTTTTATAAATAATAGCGACCCGCTGTGCAATAGAACAATAAATTTGTGCATAACAGAGACGAAAGTCTCGGAAATCTTTATGACACATCGGGGACTCGAAAGCGCTGCAACGGGGTGCAGCGGGAGCGTCAGCGGTCTATATTTAGGCGGCAGATTGGGCTCTTCACCGTATACATAGGGTCACTGTTTGCCGAGAGCAGAGTGAAAGAGTCCTTTTATAATGCTTATAAATTATGCATATGTTTTGTTTGTTGTTTCAAAGCATTTCGCGGAAAATGCGGAAAATTCGCTGCATATTAGAAACGCCCACAGGCAGCGCCCAGCCAGAGCTAGCAATAGACTAAAGAGATATAAGTGGGAAGGAGAAGGAGTGACACACAGAGAGAGACAGGAGGAGAGAGCCAGTGAGACTCTGACTGAGCATAAATTACACAAATAATCGCCGAGTTTGTCGACGACTAAAGGGGAGAACGGTGAAAGAAGCAAAGTTGTAATGGGGAGGGGGGGCTCTTGGGGAAGTACCGCTATGCTTTTGGCAAATTCCAAAAGGATTTTTGGCAGCTCAACAATTTTGCCAAGATATTTTATTATTTTTATTTTTTCATGTTATTCGAAAAGTCCATGCTCTCAAATGTTAATGGCTTCATTAAAAACGCGTCAACTGCAAATTGGTCATGCAAAATGTGTTTTCTATTTAAAGGCAAAGCTGCATTAGCTGCTATTAATAATTTTTTATTTTTTTTTTTATTTTTCGTGAAGAGAAAATCTGTAGTCTACAAACCAGGAAAAGAAATGATTTCAAATAATGACTATCTGTGTGAAGTCTGCCAGAAAGTATGTTTATACCAGCAAACACAAATATTTTTCTAAAAGTAGCTGGAAATATCCTCAAAATCAATTTTTATTATATTAGTGGTTAAATAACCACACGGCAATAATCTGATTTTAAGACTGTTTCGGATTTCAGCCTCAACTATGTTCGACATGGACCTAAACCTAATTTATAATTATAGTCTGATGGTTTAATCTCATTTTGGTTATTGCTGCACAATTTTCAATTAATAACCATAAAGTGCATTTGCTGGGACCAGTAACTAAAATTGTGGTTAGAATTGAGTAATCGGATATGCCGCAATATGAGTCAAACATTGCTTAAATTAACCAAAAACTCATATTGTAGTATTGGACTTTGGGTTATTGTTGAAAGTGAGTGTTTTGCCAACGGTATTTCAAGCGTTCTTTTCAACTCACAAACTCACATTTGAAATTTATGCATTTTGGTGACCTGCTATTTTTCGCCATTGGCAGCTGACAGATTTATGGGCGCAAAAGCTTTAGTTGCTCAACGCTGGCCACGCTGGCAGGGGTTTGCTGTGATTGCCAGTTACCTGTTGGCCTGGTTAAAAAAAAAAACATGGGAGATTCTGCTAAAAGCGCATTAAATACGCATTACGTGGGCTGCGACCCGCCCACTTATAAAACTCTTATATCAAACAATTCCACTTAGCCCCTCGCTCGCTCTTTTGGCCAATGAGAACCGCGTCGTTGCTTTCAAATTAGCGCAAAGCTCAATTAAATGCTTTGGCAACCAGTGGATGTGGGAAGGTGTGGACTGGTGGAGATGGCAGAGGCTAGGGGGGTAGGGGGTGTGGGCAGGTTTTAAGTGGTTGAATATTCGCTGCTTGCCTGGATGCGCTTCGACGCGCATTTTATGCTTCAACACTCACAGCCACACACATACACCCACACACACACACACACGCGCACACACACGCCCGCTTACACGTACACACACACGCCAACGCACACTCACATTTAATTTAGTTGAATCTAATTTAATAACGAGCAGAATAAGTTGATATGCAGGCCGCAAGCAGCAGCGATAACCGCAGCATATTAATGTTAATGATAATGCTGATGAGCCCTGAATGATGCACTCAGCACACACACAGTTAGGGTGGCATTACAGTTAGCGGTAACAAAGCCAGACACGATAGTTGAGACAAGCTTTTATTGGATGTGTTTCTTTGATCAACCATAATTAGTTATGGACAAAAAGACAATGTTAGTTGGAGTGCTTTTAATATTAATTAACTGAACTTAACATATTAACTAAGTATCGATATTGAAGACTCCATTTCGAGCAGCCTTGACTCAAATGTTGAATTGTTGAAAGTTTTTCACAAGACTTTCGCTCTTGTAATGCTTGTAATGCTTGTAATGTTATTATTATTTCCGAATTGATTTATTTGCAGATATCGATTAAATATCGATTATATTCGGCAGAGGTTTGGTCATCGACATAATCGTTTGTGGCTACAAATATGTGCCACCATTAAACACACCACCCACGCCTAAACCAACAACAGCTGAAACACACACACATTAATCGAATGACCGCCTCTGATGCCTTAATCCATGCAGCTCATGCTGTGCCCGTCAGTCTTCCACTGTTTCTCCCTCTCTCTCTCTCCCCCTCTCTCTCGCTCTCGCTCTCAGTGTGTGTGGTTTTCTCACGATTTCTCTTTGACTCGCCCACTGACATTGACCTTGTGTGTGTGGACGCACTGCAAGGCCTACGGCAGATACACATATGCATACATGTATATACGAGTATGTATGTATATACAGCCCTGCGTAAGCCGCATTCTCAGCTCTGCTGCTGCTTGGACTTGCACTTGAAATCGCTGGGAATCGGTTGCAAACTAATGCGCTTATGTCGACGGTGATGCAAGTGTTTGGCATTGCATTTAATGCCATACACTTAATGCCTAGCAGAGGGCGCACAAATCAATAGACCAGCTCGTGACATGGCCAATGCGAGCAATTCCACCTGCAAGACCCAAAATACAAAACCCACCCAGCCAACCAACCAACCAAGCAACCCCAACCATACCCCAAACCTCCCTACCCTAACGAGCAGCCAGCCGAGCATTGTTAACTCAATTTCGACACGGAAGCAATTTTCAAAGTGGCAGCAAAGCCAGCGACAAGTGGCAACTAACCAAATCCATTCGCCAGACATACGAACACACACACTTGGCTTTAAAAACGGAACCTCCACTTAACCACTACAACTACCCTGAGCAGTTGAACACTTCTACTTCCCCTCACTCCATCTCTGCCTAGAACACCGTGCGTTCTGTGCTCCATTAAAGGCGGCCTGGATGCACTCCGTGTGTTTGGGACTCGGCGGAAACAGGTGGCGGGGAGCAGGTCGATATGATAGAATGAAACGAAATGAAGCATTGACACACCGTTTATGAAATCAATTAGCGAATGCTTGTACATGATGCTGTCTGTATTTTAAGTTTTTCGTCCTTCACTATTAATAAATAAATTTACTATGTGGAAAACGAGAATCCTCTCCAGATCAACAAGGAAACCTACTCTGCTGTAGTCAGTTTGCTTTATGACAGCAAATCAATCAAGTCTTCTATGTATAACTTATTATGAAGTTCTCAATTCGGTTGAATAGCTTATGTCATTTTCAGCCTTCACGTTTGCTCCGGTTCTTAACAAATCATCCTTTCATTTTTTGACCTGTATGCTCACTTTGATCGCTTGCACAATTTAAATAATTGTTGGTCCGAATGGGCACTTACAACACTCGATTGATATTCATGACTTCCATGTTCATATAATCGATATCATTGCTACGAAACTTTCTTCGTTAAGCGTAACAAATGTATACCCTGAACCCAATCGAAATGTGTGAAAAGTGCTAAGGAAGTTGTGCTAAAGTCTGGAACGGGAAGAGAAAAGCCCCTCACGATCCACAAATCAGTTTTAGCACAACTTTCTTCATTTCCCCAATATCGATCAAAATCGATAACCGATAAGAACAAAAGACAATTTTAAACATATATCTTTCCCATTGGGTTTATATACATATACCTCGACACAACATTGATCATCTGTATATCGGTTGATATTATGATAGCTAAAAACTTGTGTAAACTACTTCTCTCGACCAGAGCATTCTTACCTGTCCTCAAAGTAATGTTGCTCGTTATGCGAATTGTTTGTTAATCGAAGCGTTCGTTGTGCGAGGTTACACTGTATATCTCTCAGTACTTCGCGCTATATTCCTTTCGCTCACCCTCTCCCTCTCTCTCTCTCTCTATCTCTCTCTCTTTTTACTAATATATGATATCATGGATAAGTTGCTAGATTGTCAATTATACTCCAAGTGTGTGTGTGTGTGTGTGTGTGTGTGTGTGTTGTTTGTTCAGCTTGTGCATCGTGTGTTGTCCAACGGAATGCAATGCGATGCGATGCGATGCGATTTGCTTGGGTTTATTTATACATGTTTTGATTGGCATGGAAATGGAAATGACAGGAAGATGCTTGAAATTACTGCAATTACCGTAGCATTTATTGCTGGCCCATTAACATGAGCATTAACGTTGAGATTAACAACAATGGTAACGGCTCTTTACGATTTACGTAACGTTTTACGTAACGATATTTGTGCTTATTTACGTAATGCCAAACGTCTTTCATAATTAGGCCATAAGTGTGAGCCAATTTTTATGGGCAAGGACGCCAGCTAATAGTGGAGTGGGGCCTGCGCCGATGGCGACTGCTAATTGATTTCTGTGCACAAAACATGGGCAAAAGAAAACTTTCGCAGCGTCGCCGTAAGGTATGCAGCGAGGCAGCCGCGGCAGCCCCGGCAGCCCCGGCAGCCACTGGGGCAGCCCTCAAGGTTGTCGTAATACATGCAGCTTTTTGTTGCGGTTGCAGCCGAAACGAAAACAGAGGCGTAAATCATCAAAGCTAAAGTCAAAGTAAAAATCAAAATCACAGCGAAAGCCGCCCGATTGGCGCCACTTTCCAAAGGCAATTGTTCTTGCAACGCACAGCTGCTGCAACCACATAACTATTTAATCCCTTCGGGGATTCGGGGATCCCTTGAAAGCAAGACAAATGCCAACCAGTTTGACAAGTTATGATAAGTAAGCGAATGTCCCACAAAGACTTTCAACTTTCATGGCTTTGTCATTGTTTGGCCTTCATTTTCGATTTAAACCGACTTGTAAATTTTTTTGAAAAAATTTCTAATGGGCCAAGATCAATTACATTGGATGATTGGACAAATACACTCCGCGAAATTCGATTAAAGCCACTCATGTTTATGGAAATAATTATAATAATTATTTATTTATTTATTATTTATTGTTTTATGCATAGAAATAAATTAGTTCCATACAAAATTTTTGAATGGGAAAGCAAACAACAAACTACCGTGAGGAAAAAGCTAAAATCCTGGCCGACATCCATACTGGATTGATCACCAGGCTAATCTTAATTAAATTACGTCGATCGGCATCAGCAATTGATAATGTGTTGACATTAAAAAAAAAAAAAAAAAAACTTCTACCAAAAATGCTCAAAACAAACAAACATCAACAGATTATCACACATCCAAAAATCTGAAATCACACAGGCTGGTCAGGATAAAAATGCTACGGCATCTAACTTCTATATGACTTAACGTTAAAAATATCGAAACAGTGTTCAACAAATTTGTTCAGGTAGTGATCGATTGGTTTGGAAGAAATTGTGCTCGAAGCCAAGGCAAACCACCTAGTCATATTAAGTGCTGCCAAACAACACATGTCCTGAACCGAGCAGTGGCAAAATGTGATATTTTCTGATGAGATAAAGTTTAATTTCGATGGTCCAAACGGTTTAAATTAATACTCGCACGGTTTAAAGAAATCTACGAAATGTTTCCCTACTCGAAGTTGTGGCGGTGCTTCAATCATGATCTGGGCTGCATTTAGTCATCACTACGGGACCCTGATGTTTAAAATTTCACGCCGTATGAGTTCGGAGGTTTCATATATGTGCCGCGGACCTGTCGTGGGTGGTTGGGGGATTAGGACTTTAAGCTTTTATAGCTTAAGACAGTTGAACAACTGCGAAGGCTGTCGTTGAGGACTGGTCCAAAATACAACTATCTGAGTTCTAAACAGTTGTTGAATCGTTGTCAAATCATATTTTGTTAGTTATAAACAAATCCAGAGGCTGAAAACATTATTTATTTGTTATTTTCATGTAATTTCTTCATATTATATTAATTTTATTAGCACTGTTTAATCGAATTTCGCACCTTGGCCACACTTTAATCAACAAAAAAATTAATAAAAAATGTTATGTTAATGTTACAATTGTAATTCCTTTTTTATGTGGCGTAAATTTAAAATTTTAAACTTTTGTGGAACAAAAAACAATTGTTTTAAATTTTATTTTTAATTTTATAAGGCAAGTGCAGTCAAGTGCCCTTAATCGAATTTCGCGGAGTGTATGTACATATATAAATCTATTTCAAAAACTATATATACGAGTATATAAATTTAGAAAAGGAAAAAATATATCTTGGTATAAGAATTTTGCTCTTAAGATAGCAAATATCGAAAACATTTTTATATGTTTTAAGTAGAAAAATGTTTTTTTGTTGTAATTTTTAATTTCCAAAAGTCAACGAAACTACTACTTTAAAAATCAAATAAATGATGGAAACAATGACGAATTTGAGGCGGACAATTTTGCTTGAGAAAACACGTTTCAGTTTACATTTTGTAATTGAAAATGCGCTTTCAATTTGAACATTTAAAATGCACATTTTCATGTTTGCACGGCGAAGAACGAAGATGATTGCTGTTGTATTGCTCCCGCAATGGGATGGGGGAAGGGGAGTGTTGCAGCAGTAGCAGCAAGTAAATAACATACGTGCGTCAAATGGGTTGCAGTTGCAAGTGCGTCGCGAAATTAAAATGTGAATGCATTAAAGCATAAAAATGGCAACAGCGACAACCGCAGTAGCAGTAACAACAACAATTGCCACAATAGCAAAAGCAGCAACAACAGCAACGGCAGAAACAACAAAAGCAACAACAACAACAACAATCATCATCAATAGCAGCAGATCAGAAAGCGAAACATTTCAATGCCACATAAGGTGCCTACAGTGTTAAGTTGTTGGCTGCGCCACTGCTGCCACTAAGTGCAACAGTTGCAATTTGCAATTGCAGCTAGATAGTTGCAGCAGAAATGGCCGCCGTTGCGGGCCTGTACGGCCTGGGCGAGGATCGGCAGCACCGCAAGAAGCAGCAGCAGCAGCAGCAACACCAAAAGGAGCAGCTCGAGCAGAAGGAGGAGCAAAAGAAGATCGCAGAGCGCAAATTGCAGCTCAGAGAGCAGCAGCAACAGCGCAACTCACTCGATGGCTACGGGTATGCTTGCCACAAAATATACATTTAACCTTTTAACTCTTATCGTAAATTAAGTTAAGAATCTCATTCATATTTTATACAATTCAGCGACTCATTAATCTAACTAGACCATTTGAGTCCAACTCAAGTCCACAACACTTCTTAATCAAATTCAATTACTCAATGCTCAATAGACAAATGCAGGATATTAAAATGAGTAGAGAATAAAGCCAATTTGCGTTGTTAAATTCAATTTGGCAAATTCTTGATTGATTAAATTTAATATATGAAGAAAACCAGCAAGTCAAAGACCAATGTGGCACATCATCAACGACATTTTATTTCTAAAAGGATAAGATTTAAATCTTAGTAATTGTCTTTTGAGACTTGAAATTTGCACAATTAAAACTTGATTTATTTGGGATACACGTTTTCATGGCTCGAATTAATTAAATCTTGAACAGTTCTTTGCATATAAAGCGCTTTCAATGTCAAATCGAAATGGTTTTAATTAGTTGTTAGCATATGTTTATTTAGAGCAAATCTCTAGCCATTTAAGTGTCCTTCCTGCTACTATCTGAGTGGCTGTTAAGCTGATTGTCTCTCTGCCCACCTGGCTGGCATGCAGTTAAGCCTTTTGCACCTGCAACTTGAGCTAAACATTTCGTTCTCCCTTGAAGTGGCAGTTGAACACCCATACAGACTACAGATACAAATGCAGATACAATATATACATGTGTAGATGCATGTGATACTGATGCAGATACAAGACACACTTGCATTTATCATTACAGATATTGTTTAAAAAAAGGTTATTTATGTCGTCCAATTGGATATGCATTTATATGCAGTTATTTCGGGGCATATCTCTGTGAACCAGAGGCAAGCAGAACAATATCAACAGCAACAGCAACAGCAACAACAACAGCAGTAATAACAAGCAACTGCAACCGAAATGTTTTTCATTCATTTATTTTTCTTTTATTCTCTGTTTTTGTGTGCTTTTTTATTTTTATTTTCTGTTACATGCCTCGTGAGTGGCGGCTGCAACAGCGACGCTGACAGCACTGCTGCCACTTTGGCGCCGAGCAGTGAGCCCTGGCAATGTAGTGTGCAATGTATTTTTCAAAAGCTTGCCCCAAAACACACAGCAAGAACAACAACAAAAACAACAACGCACATTTCGAAGTTTCTTATTGGACTTTGGCTTTGTGCTCAAGCTCGTATTTTATAGAATGATATTTTTGGCATTCAGCCAACCAAAACTAAAATCATTTCTGTGTGTGTGTGTGTGTGTGAGTGTGTGTGAGTGTGTGTGTGAGTGTGTGTCGAATGACGCTGACTTTAATCCTCGTGTGCATTGAAAGCCTTTGGTAATTACATTAAACATGCCCAAATCGCAGCTGCAATTTACACATTATTTTTTTCCTCTCTTTTTTTGTTGTTGCTGCAGCTGCTGATGCAGCATCGTCTTCTTCTACTTTCATCAGCAACTGCGCAAGTGTGTGTGCTTGTGTGTGTGTGTGTGACGTCACGTGCTGCTGCTTCTGCGGCATTTGCCAAAAACTGCAACACAAAACTCCCATAGACATAAAAAGCAAACACACACACACGCTTGCACTTGCATGTAGTGATAGACAAACACACAATACAAGCAGACACACATGCACAGACTCACACACACAGACACACACACGCACACACTCACGCACACATATGCAGGCCAACCACTAAGCGCTCGAGACTGAAAGAGAAGGACAGTAAAAGATTTTGCCTTTGGGAAACGTTTATGCAGCGGCATATGTGCAAGCGTGTGTGTGTGTGTGTGTGTGTGTATTTGTGTGCATAGAAACTGCATCAGCATCAGCATCAGGAGCAGCGTCGTCGCCTCAAGGACATTTCCACTCGCATCTACTTCAATTTTGCTGCATTAGTGTCAGTGCTGGAGTTGCAGCATTGATGCTGCCGCTGCCGCTGCCGCTGCCACTGCAACTGCAGGAGGTAAGGAGGGTGACGTTGGGTCGGCTGGTGGGTGGGCGGTGCTGGTTTGCTGATGCTGAGTTGTCTATGGGCGTGGCCGACCCAACTGGTCATAATGGCGCGACAACGAGGCGTTGCAAATTGCCAGGCACCAAGCAGTCTCGGGTCACGCTCGTAGACCAAATATATATGTATATATATAAATATATATTTATGTGTATACTCGTATATAGCCATCAGACTCGTGTGCTTATTTAGTCATTTGAATGCCAGCAAAACACTCAAAATTGTAAGGAAAGCAGCGGGGCGAATCTTTTCATTAACATAACATAATTCGGCCATTACAAGTTTGAGTTATCTTCGATTCAGCAGAAGATTTAATAAATACTTTAAAATTGTATAATTTAAATAATTGAATTTAGCTAAAGTGCAAATAGTTTAAATGTTCTTTGCCAGAATTTGAACTGAATGCATTATAATAATTAATTTATGCAATTAGCTATCTCAATTTCAATAATAATGATGCTGATTTTAATGGGGCAATGCAAGCTGCTTGATTTAAGAAAAAATTAATAAAAAAAACGTGCAAACATTAATTGACTCATTCAATGTAATATTTGATTCGAACAAATATATTATTATTTATGAATGAATGATAAAGCAATATAACGATCCATGATTCTATGATAATGAATGATTCGAACGCGGTTTCGAATGCACGAACAAGATTAAAGTGGGCTTCACGTGGGATTTGTTGCAGTTGCTGATTGAATTTGAGGCAATTTAATACGTGACGTGAGTCAAATGAGCTATAATTAGAATAATTTAAATGATTCGAAAGGTATGAAGTGACATCGTATACAAATTACGCTGAAAACACTCGATAATATTCCGGAATCAAATTTCCTTATACACATTGCAGTCAACTGAATATGAATTGATTTATTTATCTTTTAATTGCACTTAAAAGATTAATCGGTAATAAATTCAATTAGCAGCGCAGTAAAACAGAGCCTGTGAATAATTCACATGCAGCTCGAAAGCCACACAGAACAATAACAACACAAACAACCTTTGGCTGTGTGTCAGCCAAATGGACGTATCAACTGACGTTGCCAGCTGCAACTGCAACTGCAACTGCAGCGGCAACAGCAACTGTCAATGTGTGGCAGTTCCACCCCCCAGCATGCCCCACACCCACCCCTAACAGACCCAATTCCCATTCCACAATCGCAGACAGACTGACGACATGGTTGGGCGCCTTCGGCTGCAAATTACCAACAGCTGACACACGGATGTAGCCGATATGCTGATGTAGCTGCCCCACAGGTGCTGGGGCGGGTAGGGTGGGTGGCAGGGACTGCAGATGAGCTGCAACCGAATTGGGGTTATGTGCCTGGTCGCTCACAGGCCGCAAACAGCCTCAAATTCAAATCCAAGGCGATTGTGGCACGCGTGAAGTTGGTGGAGAAGCTGCTGCAACTACTACTACTGCTTCTCTTCTTATCCTTCTTCCTTATGTGCTTCTTGTGCGTCCCATGCAACATCATCCATCACACCGCGCATCTCGAGTGTGTTCACAGCTGAGTTACTTTAGTAATTGCACACTGGAACCAAAAAACCCATTTGTTTTTATTGTCTAATTTCGACAATGTATAACTAAAATGCTGCGAGCATAATACAGGAGCTGTATGATATATGCGATCTATGCGATGATGACATATGCATAAATTTCAAATTCAATTACTGATGCTGATCAAGAACATATTCTTATGTTCTTCTGATCATCTGTAGACTGTAGAATACCCTCTAGACATAATAAGCAACAGGGAAATACTCTCATACCAATGACTAAAACCTTCTGATAACAGTTCCTTGCAGCAGTTCCTAAATCGAACTTCCTAAATAGTAATCTATACTCCAAGTTTGCGCTTCAAACTGCGGTAGATACAACCTTTTGTGCAAAGGAAAAAGGAAATCTCCGAAAGGAGATTTTTGGTAACCCACTTTCCAAGTTTGGGAAATGTACCTCTTAAATTACGGAAGATATGGGCTTATAATTTTGCGGACGGGAGTGGACGTGGCTAAAAAAAGTTGTAGGTTCGAAGTAATCTGGCTTCTAAATTTGGTAGCTGTAGCTCTCAAATTGCGGGAGATATCGACCACTTTTGGAAGGGTGTTACTAGCAATAGAGGTTTAAAATTTGGAGCTAACAAATTGTAGCAGAATTTCCTGGGGGCGCTTGTGGATATTGTCAGAAAATAAATATCTTTCAAATTGTGGGAGATATGCGGTTTAATCGGCTTACACTTTCAGGAATATCGCTTCAATAATATAATAATACTGTTGCTGATGGTGCACTAACAACAAAGTGGCAACAATGGCAACAGTGGCAACCACAAATCGTAACCACCAACATTTTGCGTATGGGCTGAAAGTGTTTTGAGCTGTGCAGCAACATCGCCAAAAGTTGCATTGAAAGCGTGAACAATTGCAACAATTTTGCAAATTGACGAAGGTGCAGCAGCAACAGTTGCAGCAATACAACAGCAACCAGAAAGTGCTGCCAACAACATTGCAGCTGAATTATGGAGTTAGGCATGTTTTTCACTTGGCTTCTGCTGCTATTTTTAAAGCTAAGTCTTAGTTCTGATGCCATGCAGCTGATGAGCCTTATGAATGATGTGGGAAATGTTAGCAACATTATTTACATGCTGGTTTCAATTTGCGGGCTTCCATTTAATTTCAACTGGACGGAAACAACGAAATACGTGATGTGCGATAAGTGTTTTTCTTTCAGTGCACGAACCAGCAACTGGCACAAGGCCTGCGTATCCATATCGTTCCATATCGCTGTTTTCTGTTCCATCTATCCGCCACTCTCTCCGCCCATCTTGTAAGCTATTCCATTGTCTATTTCAAATGCAAACATCAATCAAATTAAGTAGTCGCCACACTTGGCAACTTCTTCAAAAAGTATCCAAGTTGCAAGCTGCCAGCTCTGCCCCTTGCCAGTTGAATGTGGCAAGTTGCGAGTGGCAAGTGCGCTTGCATGCTAAAACGAGGCAGGAACGATAGGCAGCTCATATATACATATATATACATATATATGTGCCAAAAATCGAAGGCCAATTTCACAGTTAGAGTGAGAGTGGGGTGAGGGTGAGGGTGAGGGTGAGGGTGGGAAAGGAAGCGTGCAAGTGGGTGTGGTGAGAGTGGCATGCGAAAGTTGAAAGCAATTTAAGTGGCAAAGATGCCAGCGCCACACACCCAACACACACATAGTGCAGGAGCTGCAGTTCCCAACTCGGGCGCCCGCAAACATTTTCATAATCGGGAAGCCTGCTCGGGTGGCTCCGTTACTGACACTGCCGATTCTGCTGGTCGCCGTGACGCCAATTCTGCCACTGCAACATGCTCGAAGGAATTGTCATAAATTTTGCACGTTGTTTTGCGGCGCAACGCAAAAACATTTTTTTATGTTTTTTGGCTTTTGACTCGCTTTCTTCTGGCTCGCTGCTCTCACTCTACTCTATATATGCATCGTATATATATATATATATATATACATTCTTATATGCTTCCAGCGAGCATCATCATTTGCCTTTCTAGCGTCTTAGTTGAGGAATCCGAAGGAAACCTGGAAATCTGCATTTCACTTTAATACGCACGGCTTATGTTGAAGTCTGCTGATCAGTTTAGTAAATCCGTATCTTTCGGATCGACCAGTTGACCATCGAGTTGTTCAGTAGCTGAATTGTGCTCTTCCCATTTTAGACAACTACACCCATGAGAACTGAAACCCTTTTGGGCCAAATGTGCCACATCTACAGGTACATCATCTGACAGCAAGAGTATTTAAACTTCGTCACGCTAAAAATAATTGACATTTCGTGTTTTCCTGTTTTTTGCATTTTTTATTACCAGCTCTTTGCTTTGCCTGCCTCTGGGGCTGCATATTTTATGCAACGGCAACTGTCCTAGCTGTCTGCCACTTTTTTTAAGGACTCCGGGGCTAGGAGGCCGGAAGAGGATGGTGCGGGGGAGGGGGGCTAGTTTTTTTGACGTTTACGTGTCCCAGCAGCCTGAATGTCGGCCAAAGCTGCGGGCAACATTTTCAGCGGCTGCTTTTAATTTATTTTTACTCATTCATTGACTTGACTTTGGCGCAATTAAACTTGCACGAGTGTCGAGACATTTTAAATGCTTTCACTGCTAATTGCCCTCTGCCCTAACAACAGCTGCAGCTGCAGCAGTAGCAGCAGCTGGCTGCTCACCTGCATACACCCCTTGACAAGAGCCCCCTGCCTCCCTTTGACAGGTTAGCAACTGCTCCATTTATTCGTTGCATATGCAGCGGTTCCTCGCTTCTTCACGCTCCTCTCAATAGCAATGTGCCATAAATGCTCAGCTTAGCGAGCGTGCCTCTTCTCTCTCTCTCTCTCTCTCTGTCTCTCTCTCTCTCTCTGTTGTGACTTTTTGGAATTGATTTTAAAGGCAAATGCAGAACATGACGCTGCCTATTTGAAAGGGATGGGCTACAACCAGGGGAACAACTTCAACTTACCCTCTGACTTTGAGCCTTTTGTCGTGCTGCTGCTGCTGCTGGTGGTACTGCTGCGGCATTTCCGTCACACCTTGTGGCAAGGCAGTGCACAAAGTGTACAAAGTGAAATTGATTAAATTTAAAAAGCCATGCTCCGAGCCGGCCACGCAAACAAATTCCCACTAATTGATGATTGCCGCAACGCCGCTCGAGTGATCAGTAAAATTTGCGCATCGCTTGGTCAACTGAAAGCCAGAGGACCAAACATCTTATGCGAATATCAATCAATTGTGTCAGGTTCTCGTTGCAATTGCCATCAATATGACTATTTTCTGCTAGCATTTGCACTTGATTAGTATCCCAGGTACAAGTCTGGCTGCGTATATTGAAAGTGCAATATCCTTGGCGTGAATATTCCTTAACTAAAATTTAAAAATTGCAAAAAAGCAATCTTTTTTCACAGAAAAGGAAAACAACAAAACGAAAGCAAGCTAAGAAACCACATTAATTAAAACCATGAATCTTTTTTAAGCAAAATTCAAGTGAAAAGTAGCAAGACTATAAGCTTAATTCATCGTGGTTTGTTTTTCTAGGTTTTCTGGTTTTCTAGCCTTATGTTTTCTGACGCTACTTTTTATGAGCAACAAGAATAATTCCGTAAATTTTGCTTCCTACATTTTCATAGCATAGTTTTGTGGGCTCAGCTGTAATTTGATTTGCCCTGCGCCTTATGAAAAGTATAGCTTTATGAAGCCTGCTAATCACGTGATTATTTGAAGCATGATACTCATTCCACGTTAACATTTAAAGCGCTTCCCCAGCCTATTTGGCAAACGTCGTTAAGCCATCACTTGAATATGAATACATCGATTCCTTTTGGCATACATTGAAACTAATGAAGTCTTAATTATCATAATTAATCTGCAAATGTATGCCTAATGAATGTGGAAATGCATCAATGCATTTTCGACAAGTCTCATTGACAGCAACTCTTGAGGCGTTAATACTAAAAAATATCTATTAATTTACAACTAGATGACAGATGCCAAGTAGAGTGAATTTAGTCGTAAGCTCCCATTTACTTCATTCACGATGCAGTTGCGTTTGTTCATGGAGCAAAAAACAATTTGAAGCTCACGTCATCATATAATCGGCGCATGACACCTGGACGGCTTGGGGAGGATGGGATACGAGGATTCGACTTATGGCTAATTGATGCTTTGCACGGCATATCAATTTTCGATTTCAAATTTGTCATTTCATACGAACCAACATTGGGGCTAATCATGGAAGCCTTGAAATAAGCCAGACTTGTGCAACGATCGACACGGACAACTCCAATAACCGGACAGCCGGACAGCCGGACAACTGGAAACTCGAAATGACCGTTACTTGCAGCTAAGACTTTGGGACGGATATAAAATTTGAAAAAGGCGCGCGACAGCATCTGTCGGTGGCCGCCATCTTTGTGCCAGCGAGCACATCCCGTTGCAGCATGTGGCGCCCTCTGTGTGTCATCGCCAGAAACAGCAGCTTTGACTGGAAACTGCGCACAGCTTCCGGCTTCCAGTGAAAGCTCCGGCGCCACAGCACCAGGCATTTGACAACATTTCATTGCCAATGCATTCCAAACCGTCAATACAGCGACAGAGCCACATAAATGTGAATATGAATATGAATGTGAATGTGAATGTGAAGAGCGAGGGAGAGGTAGATAATAACAGAGATGCCTTACCATACTTTTGAAATAGGTGGCGAGAGAAAGTTAACTGCTTAGAAAAAGGGAACAGCTGGCAATGGCACACAACACGTGCGACGGCGTCGGCGACTGCGTCGGCATTGGCAACGCTCTCCCGTTTTGGAATTCGGTATTTTTTGCGACTGCCAAAAGCTTTTTTCATTGAGAAAACGCAATGCCGCTGCCCAATGCCCAATGCCCAATCCCCAATGCCAATGGTTAAAGCTCGGCGCTGGAAAAGGCTGCGCCAGCTGACCGCTTGACTTCCAGCGGAACTCTGCTGTGAGTCTCAGCTGTGGCTCTCAGCGCCCTTGCAGCATCAACAGAACAGAACAGAACCGAACCGAACAGAGCAAACAGAGCTGAAGAGAAGGGCAGGCGCAAGAGCAAGAGCAAGAAGAAGAGCAACAGCAAAAGCAAAAGCAAGAGCAAGAACAGAAGCAGCGCAACGACTGCAACACGGAACGGGCAATGGCAAAGCTCTGCTCGTGGGACATTTAGTAGCACGCCGCCAGCAGCCGATAGCAGATGACGAGACGACGTGCACAACAAATGAGCAGCAGCCGTAACTGAAACCGAAACTAAAACCGAGAACCGAAAACAGAAAACCGAAAACTCAAAACGAAACCAAAACTGAAACTGAAACTGAAACTGAAAACGAACCAACCGGAGACGCGCACGGATAAACGGACGGAGTGTGTTGCGTCCGTCTAGCGTCGAGCGTCGAGTTACAAAAAATTAACCGCAAGAACGTAGCAGCAGCAGCAGAAGAAGAAGAAGAAGAAACAGCAGCAGTAGCAATAGTATCAGACCAAGAGGAGCAAGAAAAAACAGTAGCAGAAGTTGGAAAAAAAAGTGCGTCGTGTTTCAGTTCCGTTTCGTAACGGCTGCCATTTCGTTGCGTGCAAACAACAAAAAGAGCGAAAGCAAAGCAAACACAAAGCCAAACCGCCGCGGGCAACAAAACCAGCTCCAACAGCAGCTAACACTAAGATATAAAAGAAATAATAATAGCAGAAAAGTATATACATATTCGTATATTTATATATACAAAGAGATTAAATATAAACACACTCCTCCCCCCTCACACATATCGAGAACTGTGTAAAGTGCCATCCAATTTGAAGCAACTATATTTTTGTCAAACTTTTTTTATTGGTTGTTGTTGTTGTGTAAAACAAGTGCGAAAAGCGAAAGCAATGTAAAATCGCACAAAATTGATCAAATAATTGAGGAATGCTCAACAATAAGAACGCGCAGCAAAGTGCATTAGTTCAAGTTGAGATTAAGTAGAATAACTCAACCTTGACATAAAATTTAAATATATAAATTACAAAGCAAAAACACAAAAATCAAATCAAATACATCAATTGTTGTTGTTGGTGTTGTTGTGTGTCTCAATGAATTGTGGCACGCCAAGCATTTCAATAATCAAAGCAACACGAAATGCAATTTTATTTATAAACAACAATACAAACAAGTGGTCGGGGGCTGCCTCAGGCGACAGGGGTGTAGGCGGTGCAGCACAGCATAGTACATATATCTAGACATACAAATTACATATACATATACACATACATATACACATACACATACACATACACATACATATACACATACATATACACATACATAATGAGACTCAACCAATGGCCAAACAGCTGAGCCACAGGCAACGGCTTCAACTGCTTCTTATTCACCTGCTACAGTTGTTGTTGTTGTTGTTGTTGTTTCTTCAAGCACCACACCTGCAACAACAGCAGCAGCAATAAACAACCGCTGCTGCTGCTGCTGCTGCCTATGACTAGAACAAGCAGAAAAGCATCAACAACAACAGCATCAACGACGCTAAAGGCGCTCTATAAGCAACGCTTTTCGAGCATATCCTTCTTAAGGACGTTCCAAAGGCAATTTTCTGGCTGCTGCAGCCGTTTTCTGTGTGTGTGTCACTCTCTCCTTGCCTGCGTTCTCATTCTGACTGCCCTCTCAGTCTCCCTTACGCGTTCTCTCTCTCTCTCTCTCTCTCTCTCTCTCTGTCCCTCTCTGCCCCTCACTCACTCTGTCTCGCTCTCTCCCCTGTTTCGCAGTGGCGTGTAACACACAACAATTGTATGAGAATAAAAAAAAAAAAATAGGAGAAAGGAAAAAAGGAAAAGCTGAAGAAAAAATTGATCACAATCGCTGAAATCGAAAACCGCCTAAAAATGCGCGTCAATCTAATAATTGGAAATCTGATTAAAATCAAGTGACAGGACTCAAGGATAACAACGCAAAGCTGTCGTAGATAAACTTTTACATTGTTCTCCATTTTACACGAAGGTTTATCAGCATATCAAGTAGAAGAAGAAGATGATATGAAGCATGTTTATTTTTTACTCAGCTTGCCTCCAAATTCCGATGGATTTCGCCGAGTTCGCCGGGTAGCAAGAAGTGCAAGGAGAGCAACGAGAAGAGCTGTCAACTGCCTTTGCATACTCTTCTTCTTAGAGCCTCGTGGCTAGGTTGTAACAATGTACTTAATGTCACGAGTGTCAACTCTCTACGGGCAAAGTTGACACGAGAAAAGAAAAGTGAAGCTTATAGAGAAGCGCAGCCCATGAAATGATGTGATTTGTCGTGGATTGTCCTGCCCTCATCAGATTGTGATGTGATAATATGTTCCCTGGTATCCGTGTATATACCTTGTTGTGTAGTCAACTTACCCTAAGAAATCTTTATCTGGTGAACACAGTTTTAGTCGTTCCTCTTTCTAGGACTAGAATACATTTCCAAATGCTTTCAATACTTATTCCGTTTAACTATATTCTATGATATACGTTTAATAGCTATCCCATGCATACCATCCATATAATCTTGTTTGAAGAGCCAGATATATATAGCTATATCATATATGATCTTGTGGGAATCTAGGATAACACATCAGAAACTGTAGATATTGGCATTGAAATTGTTATTATACTTCTTTACCTAGTTTAAAAACCGACATAAAAACCAGACATTTTAGCAAATTTGTTGTGAGTCGCTTTCAAAATTTGCATTTATGACAATTTTATTTTTCTTCTTTCTTTCACAAAAATTTGGGCCTTAAAAAATATGTATTGTATATTAAATTAATTATTCGCTAATTTCTTAAATTGACAAATATACAATTTATTATATTACAACTAGGTTTGAATCTGCCTTTACTTGTTACTTCTGTAAAGACGTACAAAAAATATGCTTCAAAAAATATGTTTAGCTTACCAAATACCTCGTCAGTTAGTTTGGATCTTGAATGCACAAATATAGCATTTATTATATTAGAACTAACAGCGAAATCGAAGCGTCCTGTATATTTGATAAAGTACATTTTTCTTTATATTGCTGTATTTGACTTTTAAGTTGTGTGAATAGTATTATTAAAAGCAAAGCGAATTCGGCTGGCAAATAAATATGACATTCAAACATTCAACTTAGTAGAAAGTGCACACATACACAGAGCAGCTGACCTTTTAGCGTCACGCTCACACACACACACACACACATACACACGCGCATGGGGAAAGACACTTATTGATGGATGACATTTTGCAACAGTGGCTGCACTCATTGGGCACATCGATGTGCAAACTTAATAACTGTTGCGCTGCACTAATTCTCACACACTCGCAAACACACTCCAACACACACACACACACACACACACACACACACACACTGCTGCAAACTCGACGCTTATCAAAATTGATTAAGAGCTTTTGAATGCAGTTAGTTAATCCATCAATTTGCAACAACAATTGACAGCCGAGCAGCAGCTCTCAATTCCCTGTCGACACTCAGTTCGGCCAGCAGCAGTTTCAAAATTAAGTCGACTCTGTTACCATCAATACGTAACAGCTACTGAGGATATGGCAACAGATGCTACAATATATCTAGACGATTTGTATGTATTTATACGTGTTTATTTTCTGTTTCTGTTACTTTTGCATTTTATTTTCCTTTGAACGATTCTGATTTTGCGAATTTTTCGTTTTTTTGCACTTTAAGTTTGGTTTTTTTAAAAATATTTTTCTTATTTTTTTTAATTTGATATTTTATATTTGAGCGGAATAATGAAATATGAATATTTTAGAAAATACATATACCTAAAACAACTTTTATTTTCATTCTTTACATTTTTCATTCCGTCCCATTTTATTTGATACAATAGAAAAAATCTAAAATTTACTTTTTATTTAAGGATTTCAAAATATGTGTGATTCGAATAATGTTAATGAACTTTCTAGAACAGTTTACGTATACTTTATATAACTTTTCTAATTCTTTTTAATATTTTTTTTATTGATCCTTAATTTAAATTTTTTTATGAATTTCTGCGTATTCAGTCAGCAATTGCAGTGAGAACTCTGCTTAGGCGTTTGCTTCACATTCATGCTCTTTCCTCGTCTTATCCAGGACCACGTCCTTTTCTGTTATTTAAGCTGTATCCGCAAAGATAAATTCCGAATTTTAACCAGAGAAAGTTAGCAAATCGTAACTTTGCTGTTATTAGAGCAATCTTTGATAGATGCCAGTTGGGAAATGTTGTCTAACCGTTTACCCTATTTATATCAATTTGATAACTTTCTATTTTAATTTGAGAAATATGCAAATTTTAGTTTAGTTCCTTGCGAGCGGAAAATACCATTTTAGATGACGCTTTCTGAAAGCACACTGTGGCCTGCCTGTACATACACCTATATTTAGATATTTGTATATGCAATGTATCCATATTCATAGATGTTCATACATACATACATAAATATATATATATATATATATATATATACAATCTAGCAGTGTTGTAGAGGACGAACTGAGAACAACTCTGGCAAAGGCCATAAAAACGCGTGACAGGACAAACAGCTACAGAGAGGCGCAGGAAGGTGGTTCCTATTCTTGTTGTCGCTGTTGTTGTTGTTGCTGTTGTTGTTGTTGTTGTTGTTGTCGGGTGACGCTTTTTGGAGGTGGTGCTGCTCTTACACTCGTGTCTCGTGGGGAGGGTAAGTCGGCAAGGTGAAGTAGACAAAAGTGTACGCTGCGCAACCAAAAAGAAGGAAGCGAAATTCTAAATGCAGAAATTTAAACTCAGTGCAGAATGGACATCCCAAGGGAATAGGGGCGTGTTGAGGGAGTGGCGCTGAGTGCAAATGGTTTCAGATGCAGCCGCCATAGCTTTAACAGCAGCAAGCAAGAAAATCAAAAAAGTCCGAAGAGTAACTGAACAAAAAAAAGCAAAAAACAAATAAAAACAGGCAGCTGCTAAGCACTTGATGCTTAAAAAGTACCGTTAACAGCAACTCCTGCTGCTGTTGTTGTTGTTGTTATTGTTGTTGTTGTTGTTGCTTAAAGGTGCCGCACTTTCTTATTTAGCTCTACATACAGCAGCGAAGCAGCGTGCGAACAGCCAGAGACGACAATAAACGACGCTGCAAAAGCCAATGCCACAGCCAGTGTAAAATGATAAACACACACACGCACACACGCATGAATACACACAAATACAAATACAAATACAAATACACACACAGACAAACACAATCGCAGGGCGCAACTTTTGGGCCATGTGCGTTTGTCGTCGTCCTTTCGCAGTGCTTCGCCGCTGCTGCTGCTGCTGCTGTGTCTGTGTCTGTTTCTGTTTCTGTGTGCGTGTGCGTGCCAGTGTGCTGCATAAATCCGCCAACAAGTTTCCCATTGTGCATGGCCCGCCACCTGCCACCAGCCACTCCCACAATGCCAGCGCCGACCCCCTCCGCTGGTAGCATTTTACCATTTCGCTTTGTTGTGGCTGCTGTTAAGCGCACTGCTCTCACGCGCTCTCTCTCCCTCTCTGTCTCTCTCTCCCTCTCCCTCTCTCTCTCTCTCTCTCTCTCTTCTCTATCTCTATCCATCTCTCTCTCTCTCTCTCTCTCTCAGGTGCGCTCTCTCGCACATTCTTGGTTCTGGAGCTTTGGCATGCTGAGAAGAGAGTTAGTTGGTTGACGCTGCTACGACTGCTTCACCTACACACTTACACACAACACACACACATACTCATGCAGATATACACATGCATACATATATATATATATATATGTATATATATATATGTTTTATGTATATATGTATGCATATGTGTTTGTTTTGTGTCTTTTACAACGGCAGTTGAGAGCTGACACGCTTCAATTTTCTCGCCACACACATTTTCGCTGTACGCTTTTCGCTTCGCGTTTGTTAGTCGCTTGTTGCCATTGCCTGCGTTTTCGCCACAGCGTTTCACCGTTAGCTGCTGCTACTGCTGCGGCTGTTTCTTCTTCTTCTTGCTCGCCTGCTAACAGGCTCGTGTCTCGTTTCGTTGTGTGTATCGCCTCGTCGTGTGTCCTGCTCGTGTGTTTGCTCCTGCTCTTCATTTATATTTTTCTTTTTCTTTATATTTGGCTCGCTGGAAAAAACGCGTTTGATTTTCTTCTGCTTCTGCTTCTGCTTCTTCTTCTTCTTCTCCTTGTACTTCTGCTGTTTTGCGCTGTGGCTCACTTGGGTATTTTTTTGTTTGTCACTGCTGCTGCTGCTGTTCTGTTGTTTTTCTTCTTGTTCTTCTTCTTGTTGTTGTTGCTGCTGCTGTGCGTGTGTTTCAATTTCACTTCGTTGCGCTGCGTTTCGTTTCATTTAGCTCACGTTTCCCTCGCACTTGTCAGCTTTAGCTTTAGCTTTAGCTTTTTTTCCTTTTTTTTTTGTATTCCTCCATAATTTTATTGTATTTGCTGTTGTGTTGTTGAAGTGCAGAAGTAAAAATTATTCAGCTGTATGTCTGTCTGTACAAATGCAACCTAATGATTGAGAGGGGACTTATATAACTTAATGTATACGTATACATATACATATACATATACACATACATAGGCATATACATATTTATTGACATTTCGACACATCTTCACATAGTTTTGAGATTGGGAAAAAGTCTACTTAAATGGACTATCTAAGATACCTTTGTGTACACATATACAGATACATACTCGTATACGAAAATACGTCACAGCTCATAATTAAAAATAACAACTTCAAAGCACCTAAAAAAGGCATAAATCTATGTGAAAATAACATTTTTTCGGATATTTATAGCAGACAATGTTGTCCCTGTGCCTGTGTGTGCCTATGTGTGTTTGTCTATGTGTGTGTGTGTGTTTGTAAATGTTGGAGAGTCTTTACCTGTGCGGCAGATTTTGCGCTCTCCTTCCCACTCGTTCGTTTGTTCTAGCTCTCGCTCTCGCTCTCTCACTCTCGCTCACTCGCTTTCTCTCTGTAAGTGTCTTTTGCTCTATGCTGGCCCCAAAAGGTTCAAGGTTGTTCAGTTTAGTGCATGAAGTGGAGCAACGCCAAGAGCGACAACAACAATGAGTAAAGCGCGCCAAAAGAATACTGCAGCACAACCCCCTGCAGCCCCTACACGCCCTGCCCCTGCGCCGTGTGGCCGCAAGCCACTCAAAATATATTACAAAAAAAAAGAAAAAATATACTACATCTTCAAATCAATTGCAATAATTAAACAGAAAATCAGGAGAGTCAAGAAGCAGCAGCAGAGAGAGTGACACCGATTGAGATCTAAGGCGAATGTGTATGTGTGTGTGTGTGTGTGTGTGTGTGTAGGTAGATGTATTTGTGTGTGCGGCAAAAGCGACATCGTACGGAGTTGCTGCTGAAAATCAATAGGCAAAGGACATGTAGGCCTTCTCGCTCACACCCATGCTCAGTGTCTCGCTCGAATTCGCACTGGGAACAACAACAACAACAACAACAATAACAACGAATTCGTTGTGCCTATTTTGACATATACAAAAAATATACAGAAAAAAGCTTCAAAACAACATACATACATACACACACACACACACACATACAAGGTTCACTTGTGTGTGCGAACTGCGCCTAAAAGCGGAAATTAACATTTTCACTTGCTGTTTCCGGTTGCCACAATATGAAGGGACACAACACAACTTGCTCCCGCATCAAATTGGCCATTTTGTTGTGACTGCGTGCGCGCGTGTGTGTGTGTGTGTGTGTGTGTGTGTGTGTGTAGTGCTAGATTTATGCATAATAATCGAAATCGACTAATTATACAATCAATGGAAGCAGCAGTAGCAGCGCAACAACAGCAAATCTGAGTGAATTATACAATTTATAATGCAAGCAAGTGACAGCAGATAGCAGCACAGCAGCAACGATTGCTGTGGCAGCAGCAACAACAACAACAGCAGCAACAACAGCAGCAACAACAGCAACAAGAACAACAACAACACCATGTGACCAGCCTCAACAAAAGCAGCATAAGGAAAAGCAATGCCAACCGTCAATCAAAAGCGGCTCTAACAGCAGCAATAGCAACAACCACAGCAACAGCAACAAAAAAGAAAAACAACAATAGTGCAACAACAAATCAAAAAGTCTCCTGCAACGAAAAACAACTTTAAGCCGGGCAACAGAATAAGAACAAATTACAAGAATAAATATTTATTTACGCAACAATTGGCAGGCAAATGCAAACAGCAACAACTATATTTAAACTGACAACAGCAACAACAAGAACAACAACAACAACTGCAACAAGAACAACAATCACATCGAGAACAGCTACAAATGCGGGCGCTTTAATGGCAACGCCCAGAAGTATGCAACGCTTTGTTGGCCAACCAAAGCTGAGGAGCAACAAGAACAACAGCAAATAGCAGCAACGTGTGCCACAAGGTGGGGCAAGCGGGCGGCGCCAGGCGCGGAGGCGTGGAGCGGCACGAGGAACGAGGAGAGGCAGCGGTAGGCTGGCAGCAAGCTGAACTAGTTAACAAGCGCACCGAGCGCTAAACGTTGGCGCATTTACAAATTCAAACAACTTGCTCGTCATCAACCATTTCCCGCATCGATTTCATCGAGAGATGGGGCCTAACGCCAGTTCTGCGGCCGCGACAGGAGCAACCCTTGAGCGGTGAAAATCTATCCAACGTCTCGCCCCCTCTTCTGCGTGATAGGTAACAAATACAACCACACTAAGCATCCACTTTCCCATCCATCTTACACCTCAAGCGAATCTCTAAATACCAATCTTTTGCCATACCCTGCGAGCATTCTTCCAATCGAATTGAGGCAGGAAGATAAACTCAACTTTGGGCGAACCCGATTTCATTGCAAGTTATTATTTTTTATTGAAGCTTGAATGCAATGCGATGCAAATACCATAAATAAT
The DNA here is from genome assembly GCA_035041595.1 of Drosophila basisetae. NCBI lineage: Eukaryota > Metazoa > Arthropoda > Insecta > Diptera > Drosophilidae > Drosophila > Drosophila basisetae. Next base: position 2,864,813 of record JAWNLB010000115.1, read on the forward strand.
AGATAACTATCATGAAAGTGAGCTAAATAAACATATGATAATTGATGATGATGATGATTGAATGACAACTAAGTATTCGAATTAGAGGAGTCCCATTTGCATTGTAATATAATACCTTATTACCGAATATATTAGGTTTTCAATTCAATTTTTTGCTCCATTCGATGATTATCTTATTGTCAATAGGTCATCGACTATTTAGCAGCTTACAAATGAAATATCTTTTACATATAAAATAGCACAGCCGAATATCGGAAAAATTGATTTATCAATTCACTTTAATAGTTTGTTGATTCAACGACAGAAGCAATCGTCTGATTTTGTTTTTATTTCTATAATCAATGCTATATAAATTAATGGAATGCAATTAATAAAATGAGACGCTGTCAAACTAAACTGATCCAAGTGAAATAAACTGCATAAAATATTTCACACTGATACCGCACTTGTTTTGCGTTTGTAATATGTAAATAACCAAAATTAGAAGCTTCACATCTCCAAAAATTATGAATTCCAATTGGTTTTTCAGTTTCAATTGTTTAAATGTGACCTCAATATAAACTAAAGACATATATTTCATGTGCAAAGTCACAGCTGGAACATGGCAGAACATTCTGGAAAGTTTCAGTATTTGTATATTTGTGTGCATATGCACTTATGTACATATATATATAATATACTTATACACATACATATATATATATTTATACATTATTTTTCTGGTTCGGCTTTATTTTAGTTGGGAGCGGGGGGCTTAGAAAGGGCTGGGCGGGTTTGTTGCGCACAATTGCATTGCATAGCGACAGGCGCTGGAGCTGGCAATTTGTGCCCTCTGCAATTTATTTTATACATGTGTGCGTAGGTCTCGCAGCATGTGTTTGTTTGTGTATATTTGTGTGTGTGTGTGTGTGTGCGAGGGTACTTGGGAGAGAGGTGGCTAAGCGTTGGACCAGTTCAAGTGCCACATGTCAACTTCACAGTGCTTCTGACAATGGCAGATGCATATCCGCAGCACTGCTCAATTGGCCAACATTAAGACGAGTAAGCCGCAATTTGCATTTTTATACGCACAGACACTCAGAAAAAAAAGAAGAGAAAATGCCACACTAAATGTGATAAAAGCCCAGAAAGAGACGCAGTGTGAAACTTATTTGAAGAAATAACGTGTTAAGAACGTTTCATGCAATGTTTCACGAATCTATCCAAGTTCCAATATTTGATATTTGGAAAATAGAACGATTTAGAAACGCATACATTTATCTCTTAAAGACTTTAATTGTAATTCCTCAGTGTACAGCGTGACAACTTGCTGAAATTAAATTGGTTACAAATTGGAAACGCATTTGCATTACATTAAAGCTCTTTTAACAATCTGCTGGTTCTAACCACATTCGGAAATATAAATTGTGAATTGCAATCCATTATTCACAAGTCCTGTACAAAAGAAAAAACTAAAATTATCACTACGTGTAGAGTCGCAGCGCTCCGACAACTTGTGTACACTGTACATATACAAAAGTATACATGGCCAATTTGCTGCCTGCCCATGTGGCGTATGCGCATTGTGCCATCAATGACATTGACAGCAATCACAGCAGCAGCCATAACAACAACAACAACAACAACAACAGCAGCAGTTGTTAACAGCCAGCCCGAACAACAGCAGCAACAACAACAAGAACAACAAGAACGCTCATCATCATAAACATTTTTGGGGTCTGCATTGAAACATAACAATATCCTTTGACAATATGCCCTATAGTCAACTAAATGAGAATTGACATCCGTTCGACATTGATAATGAGATGTATATGTATGTATATGTGTGTGTGTGTGTGTGTGTGTGTGTCTCAGTGTGTGTGTGGCCTGTGTGCAAGTGTGTATGTATATACGTGTGTGTGTGTGTGTGTCCCTAGCAGCACTTAGCTTGAAGTGTAAATAAACTATTGAACCCCATAAGAGACGCACGCTGATTGGGGCTACAGCTAAAATGCTTAGACTTTCACTTAATCTACACCTTATCACCCCTCCCCCAGCTACCACCTCCCAGGCGCCACCCACTCTGTCTGTTGTGGCAGCCAAGTCGAACAAATGCCGCATATTTCAACTTGCAACTTGACTTTTCAACCTTTTTGCTTGCCGTCGCCGCTGTTGGTTTCTTTTGTTTTGTTTCGCAGCTCTGCTGTCATTGTTCTTGACTTTTGATCCTTGCTGGCAGCTACAGGCGACAAGCGACAAGCGACATCAACGTCAGCAACATGAGCAACAAAGGCGACCCCTAACAATGCCACACACTCTACGCACACACACACACACACACACACACACAGCACACACACAGCACACACACCACACTCGTTTACGCTGTCTGCTGCTATTGCTGTGGCTGCTGTTGTTGTTGCTGTTGCTGTTGCTGTTGTTGTTCCTGTTTTTGTTATGCATTGTGTGTTGCTTTCACTCGCTTAACGTTCGTCGGCTTTTGTTGTTTAGATTCAGCTTGTTACTTTTATTATATGCCCACCGACTATATTAAGCATTTATCTATATCTATATCTATATAACTACACTGCTTCTTCTTCTTCTGCTTCTTCTTCTTCTTCCTCTGTGTGGCATAAAAATTAACACCGCATGTCCGGCCATAATGAGAACTTGGCATTTGGTCGCTTATTCAGGCGACTTGCTCAACGCCAATGCGGCCATTGGCAATTGGCATTGCTTAGTAAGCTCCAAATGCCATCAAAGCCAATTCACCACATTGTGTTCATCAACTCTATTAAATATGCCACATTGTTGCCACTAGCTGACACGGCAGAAGACTTAAGTCATTCAGCACGTTAAATGCTTGCCAGCGAAGAATCAGTTCCTTTTGCAATCCTACCACATTGTAAGTCCAATATCCCTGCCAATATTATGCCAAAAGCTAATAAATACCTTTGCAGTTATAGCTGTAACTTGATACATAAAACTCAACACGAATGTCGTTATTCTCTAATAATTAATTCGATTTTATATTGACTTACTCAATGTTTCGGAAATCATTTGACCGTTAAGTGCTTTTGCGATTGCTTATCGGTCGAAGGAACCCGGTAATATTGAACTACCAATCCAATTAGTCATTTTCATTCCGGCGCACTGCAATCACGTTCTGCAGTTAAGCATCTGCCACTGAATGGCGGCAACAACAACACAACAACCACTACAAAAACAGCACCAGCAACATCCAGAATGGCAATAGCAATTGCAATTGCGACTGCCAGTAGTTACATCACTTAAGTGAATCCGTGAAGTTACCGAAAAAATGCAAAAGGAAAATTGCAAAAAGTATGAAAGAAAACCAATGCAAATCCAAAAAAGGACATCTTCAGCTGGCCGTAGATATTGCACACTTGGACACGCTTCAGTCGGGGATACGATTCGGCAAAGTTGCTGGCTCTCAACTACGTTTGTAGAATTTGCAAATGCCGCGCCTAACTGCCAGTATACCCTGTAGTTATCAACTGTCTAACTGAGGGTGCATTCAAAGACAATCCAACTGAATTTGTATAATTTCTAATGCATTTTACATATGTTGATATCATGTTCTCCGGGTTTGGTGAGCTACCATACGAAATCCCACACATTATAATTTCTCTATAACAATTTTCAATAGTTTTATTTTATTATTTTGCTGTAGTTCTAGTTAGTTAGTGCAAGCATAAATACGAATATATTATATATATATACATCAATTATCAACCAGTGAGTCGGTCGGTCAGTTAGACAATCGCTCGACTAAAGGCCAAGTCCTTCCTATATCGACTCTATTGTAATGTAATGCCGATTAAGAATAGATACACGTTATGGCATAGGAAACGTCTTGTTTAAAATTATGAAAAAAAAAAACATACCTTCGAAATAATTCCAATTTATAGTTAATGTGAATTGTTTGCCCTTTCCTCACTGAAAAATATATGAACTGGATAGCCAACTATCGAGCAATCTCTGGCAAAGTTTTGTTGCTTGTTTTCCTTAGTTTTCCTTCGTTTCAATTTGCTGTTTGGATAATAATCGAATTGGACTTAAGTCTCAACAAGGCGGCATAGCGGAACATATTTAAAATGCCTGGCGTGCTCAGGGACTTGCAGCACACTCCCTTCCTCCATCCACAATCCTTAGACAGCCACCAACCACCACCCCCATCTGTCCGACCGCACGTTGCAGGTGGCGGCTGGCGGCTGGTGGCTGGTGGCACAATAGCAACAAGCGTCGCTTGCATGTTGGCCACCGCACAATTTGAGAATTGTTGCCAAAAATAACAGCAACACAAATTGTGCACGCAAAGTTGCGCTGGCCAAGGTCAACCAACAAAGCCAGCAACAGCGATAATGTATAAAATGGAAAAGTGGGGGCGGGGGTTGTGTGAGGCGAAAAAACAAGCAGAGAAACGAACTGAGGGCAAGTGCTACTCCATGCGGCTTCATGCTTTAAAGCCGATTTGCATAATTTGCCGTCTGTTTTTGCCATGATTCCTGCCTGGCCCGACGACTGATTGCAACGTTGTCTTCAGCACCTGCCACGTGACGCCTCCCTCCCCCCTCTCCATGTATTTGTGTGTGTGTCTGTTTGTCTACTATCCGCGTGCCACAGCAAATGACACCTTGAACTCAAACTCCAACTCAAATGTGTGCTTTTTTTTTGTTTTTTTTTTGTTAGCAATAGGAACTGAACTCCCCAACACAAACACCGAAATATTCCCATGGATACACTGAAAGAAAGAGTCGCATAAAACTTTCAATAACATTACCCTAAAGTACATGCATGTTTTCATCAGATGTTTATAAGACTGATTCACTATTTGATGACTGCAAATCCCCAAATTGTATTCGAATATCTCAAGCCTAAAACCATTTAATTATTGAACACATCATCGTATGCATCAGAGCCAAGAGTCTCTCAGTGTATGGCAAAGGTTATTCTTTGTTTTCGCGGCTATCTGCAGCTGTTTGAATGCCACACGTGACGTCAGCGGTAGCTACTTCCTGCTTCGCGCTTGGTGCATGCTTCTGCTGCTGCTCATATAAATTAAATTCAATATTTAATGACAGTGGTTGGCAAAACCCGAATGCAACTTAAAAATACTATTGAAACGTGCGGATAAAATCGTTCTATCATTGTTAGTTATACTTTTAACATCCAAATCGGTTTTTAGGTGCTTTCCGTTCTCTGATTTGGTTTGATTTACTGATGTGTGATTCCATTCATACCGAAACTTTTAAGACTGAAAGACTGAAAAATTAAACCACTCTTAATTAAGCAGAATGTTGACTGCTGATTGTGATTGCCAAAAAACTCTGTATGGACTTTAAACTTAGTTTTGCTCTGGGCTTTAGCTCTAAATAAAATCAGCAATGAAAAGCATTGAAATAAATCTTAATGCTCAAGTCATAATATTTCTTCATTTCAATTCATTTGAAACTGTATTTTTAATCAATATTAGATAGCAATATTCTCTGCATGCAGATTCATTCAAAAGCATATATTTTTCAGCTTGATTATTGTGAATTCACTGAACTCGTTTTTCAGTCTTATTGCTTGCTGGCTCCTTGGCGTATGCAATGGATTTTTTAATAGCTGTTGCCCCACAACTGGTCTTCTTCTTCTACTTCATTGCCATTCAATGCTGTTTTTATTGTCAGCACTTTTGATTAACGGCAATAGCACACACACTCGCAAGCTGACACACACTCGCACACACGCTCTCTTGATTAAGTAGCTGCGCCAGTTCAAGGCTCTTGGGGCCAAGTTGGCCAAATTGATGTCACGTACTTATTTAGCTCGCGACTCTCTGCTGCTGCTGCTGCTGCTGCATTTGCATTTAATTTTTCGCAATTAATTGGCCCCACAGCAGCAGCAGCAGCAGCAGCAGAAAAGGAAACAGAACGTGCTGCAGCATGAGAAATATGCATCATCATGCACATACCCTGCATACCCTTTTTAAAAGACGTGCGCTATAAATAGACTCCACTGCAATATGAACGTGTCGAACAAGCGGAAGGGGCAGACGACAGAGGCAGACAAGTGAGAGAGCAGATCTCTAGCGTTGCCTTGACCGGCCTACATTCAGAGACAAGAGCACACACAGACACACACACACACACACACACAGATTGAGAGGTGGGGCCTAGAGAGTGGTCTCAACGAAGGGTAGATGGGGGTAGAGTGAGACGGAGAAGGTATTACCAAGATGTTTGCCATAAGATGCATGAGCTGTGATTTTGTTCAGCAGGCGACCTGCTTTGAATTGGCCAGAAACATCGCATTGAACTTCAGCAGCAGAAGCATCAGAAGCAGCAGAATCAGCAGAATCAGCAGAATCAGCAGAATCAGCAGAATCAGCTTATGCAATACCTGCCACAACCGGAAGTACAACAACAAATGCGAATACGAATACGAATACGAATAACAAAGCGAATGCAAATACGAAGAAGAGTGCGAAAAGTGTTTGCGTTTGCTGGTTTTAGCCCGGCTTGTAAATAGGTCGCAAAAGGCGACGTACTATGTTTGCAATGACGTCACAGTCGTGCCGCTGACCTATATACATACACAAAAACACACACGCAGAGAGAGAGAGAGAGTGGAAGTGCGAGCGAGAGGAAAACAGCTGCAGCTGCATTCAACGATTGCTTGAATATGCGGCATTTAGACACATACTCGTACATATACATGGACAAACACACAAAAGCAGGCCGCCTAACAAATAGGTGTGTCTGTGTGTGTGTGTGTGTGTGTGTGTATATGGCTTTTTTATTGACACACACACTCGCACACACACACACACACACACAAGCACATTTTGCATAAAATTTCAATTGTTTGTTGACATTTCGATGCTAATGCAAAACTGGCCCACAGCTGGATATGGATAACTATCCATAAGCACAGATGCTGCCAACAGCTCGCAACGGAGCATATGTACAACATGCATGCATGCATGTCATGCACAGGCTGACGTCATGCGCGCCGTAAAAGGAAACATGCAACGCACGAGTTGCATGCGACATATGTGTGTATGTACCTCAAGGATCGGTCAGTTAGTCAGTCAGTCAGTCAGTCAGTCAGCCAGTCAGTCAGTCAGTCAGTCAGCCAGTCAGTCAGATAGTCGCTCAACTAAAGAGCCAGTCTTTGCTTTTGACTAAACAATTTGTCTCACTTGGCATTTCAATTATGCACAAATGCATTTCGTTGCCTCACACCCAACCCACTTCCCCCATCATCTCCGAGCGATGCCGCATTCGTGTTGCAAGTGCACTTCATATGTGCCGTAACTGTATTTGTGCGATTCATCAAATATGCAATTATATGGCCAAAATATTAAGGGTTAGAGATGGAGTGCCGCTATGTCAGATTGCTGCAATTGCTGGTTTATTCGAGCTTTCTGAGACCGCCTGCGGTGCACTTACACGCTTAATTAAATGCCAGGGCGCCAAAAACTAGGCAAACTGCCATGCAACAACGACTCGATTGCCAAAAAATAAAAAAAAAAACCCAAAAGATAACAAGCAAGTTGGTGCTCGACGATTTGATACCCTATTCGTTATGCCCATTAACAAGCACCAAGTCGAAATAATTTATGAAAATTGTTGAAAAAGGATTGCACTTTTTAAGTTTTTAGTTTTTATGCCAACTTGGATTCCAGCGATGTATTGGTT